>JANHGO010007037.1:0-20563 GCA_024606505.1 Aquila spilogaster
ATCCCAGCTGAAACCAGGACAACATCAAATATATTGGTGAAGCTGTGTTCTTTGATTTTTTTTTTTTTTTTTTTTTTTTTTTTTTTGAGATCAAATAAATGAAGTACAGATATATTTATGCGTGCTTTAAGGTGACAGAGGTTATACTATCATGGTATTTTCAAGGCAGTGTATTTCCCAGGCTCTGGTTAGAAGTTGTATGAAAGCAGTTAATGCAGGAGTGGCCTATGATGCAAATACCTGGCTTGAAGGGTAAGAAGGGGTGAGCTTCTACCAACCTGTGGAATAGCATATAGATACCTCCTAACGTCACCTCCTCAGAATGGTGTAGGAGACCTACGGATATAGGCAGTACGCACAGAGAAGGTGACAGCAAGTAGTTCCACCTGCGTGGGTTTGAAATCGAGTGGACAGATATCCCTGGACACTCATAAATAGTATCTGAGAGAAGCAGTGAGTTGCTTGCTGAAGCACTGGCTGCCTCCAGTCCGAAACAAAGAAATCCTTCCCGTACTGACTGCTGGGACTGGGTGAGAGGGGAATAGCACACCTGAAGGGACAGTGCCTATAGAAAGGTATAAATTCACATGGCAGTTTATTCATTGCTATCACAATGTGCAATTGAGACTGTGTCCAGCTGCCTGAGCAAAGCAGTTTTTTTCAAGTACTAAAGGTCCCTAACAAATATGGAAAGTATGTAGAATGTACCTTTTCTGGAGCTTTGATGTTTTTGAAGACTCAGCTTTATAGATTTTTTTTTTTTTTTTTTTAGTAGTATTCACTATAGGAGGAAAGCATCACTGAAATACTGATTTCAAGCAATGTCATTTTGAAAGGTTCATAATACTGTGACCCAGAAGTTAACAGAGACTTAAGTGTTTTCATTAGTACCATCACTATGCTTTGCTTTGTGACTGCAGCAGCCTGAGTCTTACGTTAGTCTTTTATGTGGTGGACAGAGACACAGTCTAATAGTTTCCATCAATGGTTGTAAACCCAGTGAATTTGTTGAGTCTTCACTAAAAATTCAGAATAGTTATGGAATGTTCCTCTTCCCCATCTTCCTCCCCCCCCCCCCCGCCCCTGCCAGGTTTATAATTATTCTAAAACATAAGTATTAAATTCCTTTAACATTAAGAGTTTGGAAATGTAGTGCCTGTGTGTTCCTTACAGCTTGACAGGTGATGCTTGACCTTGAGAAGGATAGGTAGTTAGGAAACAAAATCTTTCCTTTAGATTGCCATGAAATATTTAACACATCGTAACTGCTCTTGCTTGCTTGTAGAAAAGCCCTTACAATCATGAGCTGTCACTAAAAAAAAGGGAAAGAAAAAGAAGGGGAGACAACAGCTGGGTTAGGTCATGTAAGGTGGGGAAGGATTGGAATATTGCCAAACCTTGTATTATAAAAGAAATTAAATGTTTAGCCTTTAACAAATGTTATGTTTTAAGAGTAATTTCATAGATTTTATTTGCTCTCCGTTTTGGAAAACTTTGTTCCCCAACATGGAAGCCATCCGCTTTTTTTAATGAATATTTTGATACTCTTTGTTCTGATGCCAAAAACTGAGGCTCTAAGGAAAACAGTAAATACTGCATAGGACTCAGCAATATTTTGTTGGGCTGCAGTTCTGTCAATAGGTCAAGTGATCCAGTGGGCAGTTGCTGCCAAAAGACTGCCCAGTCCCTCCCTGGGACTTTCGCAGACTTTTGGTCTCATCCACGAGCCAATTCAGCTCACTCACACACAGCACAAAACTCCTGTGATAAAACTACCATCCGCTTGCCCGCTAGCTGCAGGGGATTACACTGGCCTAGAGAGAAACCCAACGGGTGTTAGAGCTGGTAAGACGTGAGCGGCGGGAGCTATGGGGATGTGGAGGGATGGAGGGGATAAAACTTTCTCCTCTTGCTGGGGGGCTGTCTCACCCTGTCTGGGTAGCTGCAGTTAGGGTTTGAGCAGCCTTTTTTTGGTCTGTCCTGGGGCCTTCAAACATTTTCATTTTCAAAATGTTTGCAAAGTGGACAAAACTTGAGCTATTACAAAATTATTTCTCTTCCTGAAATGTAGTTGGCTTTAATGTATTTTTACATTGCATGACTTTCTCTTTTTTTTTTTTTTTTTAAAAAAAAACATTTCCTATCCATTTGCACACTCAAAGATAAATATTCATATGACTATCAAGCTTTTTGGAACAGTACAATAAATAATCATCCAAGACTGCATAAAAAATTATTTTAATTCTCCAACTTCAGAAATTTTATGAAATGACATTTTAAATTCATAATACAGTTCTTTTTTCTTTTTTTTTTTTTCTTTTAAAAGAAGTATATTTCAAATGGGGGTCTGGAAAAGAGAGGAAAGAGGACTAAACAATAGAATAGTTCTGAATTTTTGCCTCTCGTCCAGTTCATAGCATAAAATGTAAAGCCATTTCAGTCTGTATAATGTTCAAGAGGCAATTGCACTGATGTGCAGGTCTGTCAATCCGGAGTGAATTCGGTGGACAGTGTGAACAGTGGTCATCTCTGGCAATTTAGGGCTAAGGGATTTTTCCCCATTTGGAGTCCAGGCAACTTGTATTTGACATCCTTCCATAAGGATGGTTATGAAGTGATGAGTTAGTGTGAAATGGTGATCCCTCTTTTGTTGCTTATGGACAAGAGACAATGTAAAAGCTGGCATAATTATGGTAGGCTTTAAAGGGACTGGACAAGGAAGGTCCTTCTTGAATGATTTCACAGGAAGGCCCTAAATGTACTTAAACCAGGCTTTTTGTGGCTATTCTTCCTTTTTTTTTTTTTTTTTTTTTATTTTTTTTTATTTTTTTCCCCCCAACCAGGTCAAAAGCAGGAAGCACTTGAATTCTTGTGAAGTGTCCAGCTTTGGGTTCTTTATATTTCTGGTTTGGTGCAGTGAGCATTCCCAGGGAGCTGCTTGTTTTTCTGTGTTTTGTAGATGATGGTTGTTAATTACTTGGCAGGGAGACTGAAGTGCTTGGGGAGCCTGACAGCAGGCTGCCTGCCCCTGGCCTGGGGGAGGAAAGGCATTCGCCACCGAGCAGCCGGAGTGCCGCGCAGCTGCACCGCTGGTGCTGCTGTAAGGGACAAGCAACTGCGTGTTTCTCTCCGTCCGCGCTTTGTTCTTCATCAAGTTCATGATTTTATATTTACTTGTAATCTTTCACATAACAGGGAGTAGTGCCTGGTAGCCTGTTGTGATGGTATCGTGCAGTTAATACCCTGCAGCCTGTTTTTTGATTAGGGCATATTACTTTAAATTTCGAGCCACGTGTTTTTAGAGAATATTTTTTTTGATATCCGTCCCACCTACCCCCCCCCCACCCTGTTTGCTCCAACCCCGTTGAGGTGTGATTCAACAGAATTAACGTTATCTAGTGGCTACTTGCTTCTAGAAAGGGAGTCTTGTCTTCCTTTCCCCATCAATAAATTTGCATCTTTGCCCGAGCTCCAGTGCATCTAAGGTGAACGAATGCGTGAAACCGGCTGCTTTATTTTTTTTTTGCGGGGTTACGTTTCTGATTGCTTAATTTTCCCGACTGCATCCTGGGGCTAAATGCATGCCAGCGCTGATGCACAGAAAGTGGTGGGAGCAGGCAGCCAGGAGGAGGGAGGGGAATGGGTGGAAAAACTCTGTCCATGACAGCTGGCTGCTGGCCGGACTTTGGGTTGTCAGATGCTGGCCGGATGCACGGACTGCCTCAGCAGCTGGATGTGGGAAGCAGTTTCCATCTATCGGTGATAATTTTGTTGGCTTGTATTGAATAATTGACTTCTGTTTGGATCTTTGGCTGTTCTGCATTTTGGATATATATTATATTATGTATTTATATCTTTAAATTACTTGAATGCTATGAGTGTGTATGTTTATACAACTTCTTCTCAGATCTTCTGAAATAATAGGTCAGTTACAGTTTCAACCTTCTGTAGTTAGGGTTTTTTTCTCCTTTTTTTTTTTTGTTTGGGTTTTTGGGGTTTTTTTTAGCATCCTGTTTCTAAAAACGCTTCTCTTAGTCCTTTTATCAACAGAAGTAGCTGATTTCATGTCTCAAAGCATACAGATATTTTCTAAAATAGCTCTGAGTTGAGGTGAATACGAAATAACTGTACAGAAATAACTAGGCAGAGTAGAAGTTGAAAATATCTGTGACTGACTTGTTAGAGAAGTCTTCTGAAGCAGTGTATGCTAAGCAAAATGGTGACATTTCTAGTTAGACCAAATTTATAAATTTTTTTTTTTTAAAACCTTAGTGTTTGTCTAAAAATCTAAACACTGTTATTTCATAATGGCTTACCAATTATAGAAGGGGAGGTCTTTTTGTCATTGTCTGAGGTGTCACTGCACTTGCCTGGTAAGTATATGTTACTATGTCCTTCTAGTGGTTTGATAGTCACCTACATTTTTCCTTCACATGACCCCAGCAGTGCCTCAATAAGAAGTTAGACTGTGCTGCCCAGCATGGTGTCATGCTGTTTATCTGATACGTGATAAGATGAAGAAAATAAATCATCTTAGGACTTGACAAATAAAGCGAAAGAAACACATAGAGCTCGGTGCCACAGCCCTTGCTCAGACAAGTAATTCTTCTGTGATCAGTGAGTCTGCTTATACAAATGGGGTGTCTTATTTAGTAAGTAGGAGCTCGGGACATTTAAAAAATTATGATTGCCATCTGTGCAAAATACGCTGGTGTCAATTAAAACCTCAGTGAAAAAATTTCAGTGTTCAATAAAGTAATACTTGAGGGGACATTGCTCACCTCACACAGCTCTACACAGAAAACTAAAAGGGAAAAATAGTTTGGGGAAAACTCGGTGGAGGTGCGTCCTGTTCATCTTTTCTTGTGCTAGGGTCCATAATCAAAATGGTTATTAATGCAGCAGGAACTCAAGAAAGCCGCACAAACCTTACTCAGCCCCTTCCTTCATCAAACGTGTCGGAAGCTGTAAAGAGCTCGTGGGAAGAGGAGGAAGTGACCCTCGGATACGGGGCTCACCAGCGCTCCCGTGATCGCGATGGGAAAAGAGGTTGACGTACGTAGTCAGGACGGTCCCGTGACTTTGTGAAATACGGCCATGTGAGAAGCAGTTCTTGAGCCGAAAGTTGCCATCATGTGATGGCACTGGCAAAAGGCTGCGCTGACAAGGAGGGAGGAATTACCTGAAGCTACCTGGTGTAGAAATGAGACAGCAACAGCAAGGTAACCGACTGGTTACAAGATCAACTTACCCTGCCTTATCCTGGAGCGATGAAGCTGCTGCTACTCACTGTACCTGTTTTCTTTCTCGGTGTTTTTTTGGTGGTAACCTTGTGGTTCTTAACTACATGAAGCTCATGGTACATGGCTTGTAGGGTCAGGAACTGTGGTCACCCTTAAGTCTTGTAGATAGGCTTAATAAAAAGAAAGAAAAAATATTGTCCAAAATTGCTGAAAGAGTTATTGACATTATTTTACAGAAAAAAAGCCATGAAAAGTCTCTATAAGTAAAAGAACACTATTGCATATTTTCTCTTTAGATTTTGGGCTTGATAATACATGTTCAAAGACCAAAGTGAAAAGAAGGGTTTGAGGGAATATTTTGTAATACAGGAACCAAGTATGTGAAAGAGCCGTGCTTGGTTCCTGTAAACAGAACTCCTCATGCTCGCAGCTCTCTCCCTTCAATCATATGTCTTTCTGGAGATGTGGCTTGAACAGTTGCTTGTCTCTGTTCATATAAGAAACCTCCATTATTCATTAAATGGTTGACGAATGACTACCATTAGCAAAGCCATTGTCCCAGCGTGTATGAGTGTAGGTGACTCATAAGAACCTTAGCGTAAGGGATGCTGTGTTTTTGGCAGACGACCTCAGTCATAAGCTACTGCTTTCAAACCACAAGCTGCACGTTGGCAGCCCATTTGAAATCGGCGATTTCCAGTGAAGGGAGACACTGGCGTGCTTCGGCCACTGCGCTGGGCAGTTCTGCCTGCTCCCTCCAGCAGCCCTGCTGCGCTGTGGCGGGGGGAGCAGCGGTGGCAGGTTTCTGGGGGTCCTGCCAGCTCGAAGCAGCTGCTCAGTCAGTCGCAAGGCCTGAAGGCTCGCTGCCTGTCCTCCCTGCGATGGGGGAAGAGGTAGGAGTAGAAAGCCACAGCAGCAATGGCCAGGACTACGGTTGTCACGCATTATCTCCGTGACTTGCAGCCTTCACAGCCTGTCTCATGAGCAATGCTCTGTAATTCCACCCCTGTGGCTGTCAGCAACCCTCCAGCTCCTCTATCCTTAAGGTGCCTCAGCATCGATTTGACCACCAGTCGCCTCCAAAAATTGGGTGATTAGTGAGTGGTGGCACTGCTAGACTGTGGATGACAGTATAAAAGCAGTGGTCCTGTAGGGAAAAGGTGTAGAAGGCGGTGATTGCAGGGGCCCTTGTTCTCAGAAAGGTCAAAACTGTGCCTTTTTAATAAAATTTTAAAAAGCTGTCCACTGTTCCTTCTTCTGTTCTATTTTACATGACCAGTTAACATTCATAGTGTAGACCACTTGGACTTCTATCAAATTAACTTTGATTTTAAAGACTCCACATGCTGAAGGTGTTTTTTTTTTTACTTGCTTTGCATTTCCTTTCCTCACATTGCCTCTCCATATTCCTGACTCCAGAATGTGCCCTCTCTGGTGCGGAATGCACTGTAATCAGTGCATGTTGCATGGAGAAACCATAATTACTTCTAAGGAAATAGTTTTTTGGGCTCAGTCTGGGGAAAAAGCTATTTGAAGTCCTGTACAGTGCTTTTTGTTTTATTGGAACAGCACCAGCAGTGCATGTTATGTTATTGTGCTAATCCAAAATTTAGACAAACTTTGAAAGATAATCCCATTAATTGCTGACTTACTCATTTTAATAAGATTCACAGCAGATGTGCAGGTCTGCCTGCATGGAAATGACTATTAGATCAGGGCCAAAAGAAGAAAGATCACAGCCAGACAGGACAACAGACTAAGGCACACTGAGTCTGCCTGCTGTAGCCAGTGTTGGCAGGACTTTTGTAGTGAATGTGAAATTCGCCATTCGGTCCTTTACTTTGCATGATATACAGTATACTGAGACTGAGATCAGGAAATTATTGATAAATCTTATTTTGTTAATATTTCTGTGCTTCAAAGCTCGGACTTTATATCTTGAAGCAGGTAACCTATGTAAATGTGGTGGCATCTATAGCTGGTAACTTGGCAAACTGTAGTTCTTTAGTAGCAGTTACTACAAGTTCTGTTTCAGTCTAAAAATGAAAGGTACTGTGGGAAAGATGCGTGGTTTCTTCCAACCTGAACAACTGTAAAGCTTGACAAAGCATAGAAAAGGCAACACTGAATGCTGGAGTCTTGTGAATACCCACAAACCAAACCAGTGCAGTAGTGTCTCATCTGTAACCAAGCAGATACAGGTACATACCTGCTTCGAGTTGGATTCTATCACTGATGCTCTGCATAACCCACCTTAGTTTATTAGAAATGAAATTATTTCAAAAGTCAAAGTTGTTTCTCTTAGAATATCTTTTGTGTGTTCTGCACAGTTAAACTTGCTGAAGTTTGTTTCGGTTCTCCTTCTGTGTTACTGCTCTATGTATTGTTGCAAGTGGTTCACATACTCGGTGTTATGCATATCATGTTTTGGAAACCTCTGCTCTGTGTTTCTATGTAAGGTAACATATGTGCCAAGAAGTTGAATATTTTCTAGTTCTTAGCAATTATTGCGTAGCAAGTGTTTGGCCTGTCAGTTTTAAGTGCAATATTGTTTCATCTCTTTAACTTCACCATCAGATGTTTTAAGTTCACAGGGGTCATTGAACTAAAAGAGCAGTATCAATACACTTTTTGCCATCTACAATTTATACCTACCATATTTACTTGCAAGATTTATTTACTCCATGCAATAAATGCTATGAAAGGGAGGATAATATTTGGTAGTTCTAGGAATGTTCCCATGCACTGAGAAATAAGAGTCTTATATGCTTTACATCTTCATTATTCCCAGAAAGTTGTCTACCTTCTTCTGTTGAACTTAGAATATTTTTGCCTGTTTCTGGAGAATAGCTTTGCAGGAAAAAACCCTACATTTTTGCATTTTGCCAGCATACGTATCTGAACTAATCCTTTAATAGAACCTGATCTGTGTCCTACGCTTTGCCAAGATTCCACTTTTCAAAGATAATTCCAAATCTTCTGATATTTGCCTTTTATTTTTCTGGCCAGCACCTTCTTGCAGAAAGAAAACCAATTTCTTCAGCAAGACAGCCCTCCTGACTTCAGCAAAAGTTTTTTTTTTTTTCCTCTTTTTACAGCATTGGGTTATCAACTGTTTGCAGTACTTGAGCAGTGGTTCACCACAGTAAAGGCTGGCCTGATGTTTAACCCTTAGAGCTCATCTGCACAGAACAGAATATCAGTATGAAGTTTTTATACTATTCTGCAGCTGCAAAGCATTCACATCTCTATCACCACTGTGATGGGAGAGGTGAAGATACATCAAAACACAAATATGTAATTAACTTGAGAGGATAGCATTTAATTGAATTTGGAGGAAGATAGATTCCCCCCCCCCCTCCATGAGAGAAACTTGGACCTCCAGACTTCCTACGCTCCTCCTCCATACTCCTGATTTTCAAATAGTTTGGGCTTAGTCCAGTTATTCTTAAAATGTGTTTAGGTATGAATCAGCAGTATAAGCCTTTTAGTAACATGTTGGTTCCTCTCACAAACAGGACAAACCTGTGAAGGGTAGGTACCAAGTTACTAGAAACTTAGTTTTGAGGGCAGGTTTGGACACAATTGTGGGCAAAATCCATGACCCGGTTTAGTAGATTTCCTGCTCGGGCCTCAACAAATCTCTTGTTGTCACTGCCCAGGTGAGAGGCTGCTTTCTGCCTTCTTGTTTGCACTCAGGGAGCTGCTCACTCTTGTCCTGGCCTTGCTACAGCTCCTGTAGTGTTTGGTAAGTTGATGGGTGAGTAAGTGGTTAGGTTGAATTCGTCTCTTTTAGCATCAGTGCTACTTAGCGCTCTTCTGAACTGACCAGGAGATTGCATGGCTAGGTTACTGTGGCTAACCCAATGCTTTGGTAGAGAGACTATTAGCTGAACCTCCACCTATATCCAGGGATGAGGAGGAAGGGTGAAGCTTTGCACTGATCTTACATGAAAAGACCTAGCAGTAGCACATCAAGACCACAACCATTATGGCAGTTCTTCTTGGGACTTAACACACTAGTTATGCATAGCTATATAATTTTAAGAGTAATTTGAGACTTAAATTTTGCCTCCTGGCAGTCACAAGAGAATGACTCTTTCCCATAGACTTTGGTTACATTCAGAAATGCTGCATTTCTTTCATTCAGAATGTATGATTAAGAGCAGGATCACAATAGCAGTAAAGATTAGACAGTGCTGGAACAGTGCAGATGCGCAATGTGCTACAATTGCGACTGACAATAAATATAACAGAGACCTAATGGTGTTGAGATTGTCTTCCTGAAGCTTGTGGAACTGTTGATGGAGGACCTATCCAATACTAAAACACTAGTTTAACCTTTTGTGAATATAAAGAAGCCTTTTTTTTTTTTCATGTTACTGGCATTTCAAGCTGGCTGATTATGTTTGTCTAAATGTTCATGGCTCCAAGTTGTTTCTAATTAGAATGCTCTGAAAAAATAGATAATGCGTCGCCTAGCTTCAAACATTCTTGCAGATGCAAGCATGTTTGCAAGCATTCTAGCTTCTCATTTCCTTGCAGATGATAAGCAAAATAATTAAGTGCTTATCAAATTTACAGTGTTTATTTCTCTTTTCTGTTAGTTATTTATTACCTCCTCTTTCTTGCTTACGTTCTTGCCTGCCCCCATTTTAAGTTTTTTTTTAAATCTTTCCCCACCTTTCTCTATTCTTCAGTGTATTTAATCATCTCCAATTATAAGAGGTGGTATTAATCATGTACTAGTCAACACAGTAAGTGGCTGGTAGTATTTTTTTGCGCATTGCATTTCTGACTTCAAGTAAAATTTCTCAGTTATTTTAACACATAGGAATAGCAGTAATACGCAAGTATTTCTTTAATCAGGTCGGAAATAATCACAGTAGGATCAGCCCAGTAAAAGCTGCAGGTTTTTGCAGCATGTCTGACTTTTTGCATATCTAATGGGATTTTAAGGTGTACTTACAGGGTAACAACTGTGTTTCTAAAAGATAGACTGTGTTACTGCTTACTTAAATGGACAGACCTACTGAAATGCGTGCTGCTGATTGTGGAGCAAGTATTTGGTATTTTTGTAATGTGCTGAAAATTACGTGTTCGGGGCTTTTGTTATAATACACTTACATACAATACACTAGATACAGGAATTTTCACCACAGACTTGTTTTTCTGCCACAATTTTCTTGTCTACGTCACCTGGAAGGTAATATCTTTCATTGGCTAGAAACCAGGGCTCAGATTTCCAAGGATGTTAAAGGATGCTTTTTATCTGGGCCAAGTGCTTTTATTACCATTTCCATTGTTTGAATATGTGTTGCTTTATATTTTCTTCCAGCTTTTTTACCAATAGCAGCATATTGATCCCCTTAATCAGAATAAATTCCATTCTGCTAGGAAGAAATGAAATAGGAGAGTCAGCTGGCTTTGTGCTTTGCTCTTTTTTTTTTTAACTTAAAATAGGAACCCTTTCCTACAAAAAAGTTGTAATACATTTAGCTAATTTTTGGATGCTACGTTCTGTAATAAAATAAACTATTTGAATGTATAGCATTTTGTAAACCCTTTGAATACAGAAATGGAATGGCTGAACAAAAATGCTGTTTTTTCTATAGTTCTTCTGTTGAACAAGCACATTGACAATTCAGATAGGAAAAAGTCTGTTAGAGATTGCAATCTTTCTATAGAAGAGCTTAGGCTAGTCATGGTGGAAGTCTTTTTTCATATCCAGCTCTTCAAGGTTTAAACAACACAATAAACTTCAGCGAAAGGCCAAGTGTGTTTTTAGGATGAGACACTCTTAAAGGGAAGACGAGTATTCTAATTTTCTTGTAGAGAAGTGTTAGCACTTAATAAATGTGTTTATAGTCATTCTGCCTTATATTTAATCCTGTTTCCAACTCTTGTTTTTTTATATGTATTTGTTTTTCAGGCAGCAGCATCTGTCCAAAGTCCTTAATATTGTCTAGATCTTGTACAGCGAGTGCCACAACCAGGCTAGTTGAGCAGAATGTACACAATGAAGCGGCTCAGGGAATAAATGGAAGTGTGCCAGTCAAACAGTCCCCACGTTCAGCTTCAAATCCAAAGCCACAAGGTAAGTAGTCTCAAATATTTTTGTTAGGGAAGTTGTTCTTCATCTCAGACTTAAAGAGAAATAGAGCACCTTGAAAGAACTGTATTTGTCAGAAAGAAAGTAGTGGGACAAAAGCTTGCTACTGAAATACGAGTGTTCTGTAAATGCCTTATGAATCTGTAATTTCTGATAGTATATTGCTGAAACAGGTTCTCAGAAGAAAAGTTGGACTTACTAATATGTTACAAGCTCATAGGTCTAGCTACACTTTTTATCTCCAATGTCTAGTAATTTGTTGTGCACTTACTGCCAGGCATCAAGCGTTAAATTTGTTCTCTGCCCAAGAATTGGCTAGTAGGTAGAGATGGGTGAATGTGTGTAAGCCTCTTGTTTGTATCAAACTATTGCCAGGGCTTATTTTTCAAAAGAATTACTGTATTTGAGCTGGAAGGTTTTGATTCCATTTCTGAATTGGAGTGTTTGGCAGGCTGGCTTCAAGGCAGGGGTAGTGGGGAAGATATTCAGGGCCTTTGGAGTTCTAGCAGAGCTCGAGAGGAGCCCTCCTGCAGAAGTATGTGGAAAGTTGGGAACTTCGTGTTTACGCAGTAAAAGCTGACCAATAATGTCTGCAGAGTAGAAGTAGATTTTCCTTCTTTCTGTCCATAAATAGTATCTTCACTTTTAGAAGCTAAATAGGTCAACCTACATGTTGACTTCATACATCTAAACCTCAAGCCATCTTTTTATGTGGTCTTCTCAGGAATATTGATGATTCTGCTGAGGCTGATCACAACAAAGAGTCAGCATGTTCTGGAAATCTTGGATTCAAAGCGAACCTGGACTGATGTCTTTTAGGAGTGACATGCAATAGGAACTTCATTCATTTCAAATGTTAAACAAAAAGAGTGAGTTTAGGAGACAGATACTATGATCCTGCTCAGTGAATTGGATTCTGAGATACATTGCTGATGTGACAGAAACTAGAATTACTTATAGAAAACTGGATCACATCTAATCACATAGAGAAACTAGAATCACATAGAGTCATCATGTAGTGGATTTAACAGTATCTGTATCAATTAATGGAAAATACATCTTGAAGAATTTTGCATCAGTCCCAAGTTCAACTTAGAGTTAAGGAGGGAAGAAATTTATTGGGGTGTCAAGAAAGTTTTGTTTACTTAGGGAGAATGAGAGCAAAATAAAGCTGTATTTTTTGTATGGTTTGCTTTTATAGAAATTTTGCCAGTGCTGTTCACTGAACTAAGATGTTTTTATCAGTCATATGTAAACATTACTTATCTGAGTAGTTCTTCTGCACCAGTTCCTAGGTCTCTGAAACATGTTCTCTGAAATTAAGTTAACATGAGAACATGTGTTCTTCCTAGGAAAAATATTTTAGAAATCTGTTAATGGACAAATAGAAATAGGCAATCAATAAAAAGATTTTAAGCCTTACAAAAACAAAGCCAGCCCACTTATTATAAATTTCAGCTGTTAGATAAATTAGGAGTTGGATATTGTTGGATTCCATTCATTCAAGTAGTTACGCAGCTGTTGTTGCTCTTCCCTAGCCATGACTTCTGTGTTTGTCAAAATTGCTTGCTCCAAAATGTGGCATAGCCAGGAATAGTGTTGCAGTCTAAGAAATGCAGCTGTATAGATTATATTCAATAATACTGTTGTAAACAGTGTTTTGTGCCTGCTTTGTTCATGGGTCTATGTCTTTCTCCATTTATTTCTGTTAAATATGTGCATCATATTGAAGTTATGTAGTATATCTTTTTGGCCTTTTTATTTAATGGAAGCAAAACGAAATAGAATGAATAAGATAAGCCTTTGGGAGTCCAAACGATCCAAGCAAACTAAATTGCTCTAGTTTATTCGTTTAAATGTGGTTGCTAATTTTTTTTTTTAAACAGCTTTTGATGTACAGGTACAGAAACATTTTTGGTTTATAGTGGCAGGCAATGTTTTTTCCAAATGGTTGTTCTAGTCATGCAAATACTAACTGTCCTTTCATGGTGAAAGGAAATGAGATGACAGACCTGAATTGTAATGCCAGTATATTTGGTTGTTGATGAACTAACTGCAAAATGACCTTCATCTAACCTACCATGATGTATATAATTAAAATGAGACATATAAAGATGACTTTGAGGTTGCATTGCAAGTGGGGTACAGCTATTTTTAGTAAACTTAGCTTTAACGGAGGAAATGGAGCTTTAATATAGAGGAAAAATGTCCAAAGTCTTGCACTTGAAGTGAACCCTGGACTCTGAACCTGTTTTGTCTGTACTTGGTCTCTGAGAAGTAGTTTAAATATTTGGAAACAGATCACTTAAGGTAGCTAGATCAAGTGAATAAATTTCTGCACAGAATCCAATATAAAATTCTTTCTTTTCATTTTCATTTTTTTCCCCAGGCATTTCAAGGAGAAAACAAACTATCTGTCTGATACACTGACAGTAAAAGAGCAATTTTTGTTCCCCAGTAATTCCTTCCATCAACAGTTTAGCAATTCATATGTCAGATTTCTGTGTTGAGTACAGTTTGATTCATGAAAATCTTAGCAAATTTGGAACAAAGCCTGAAACTGACTGAAAGCCGATGAGGAAGTTAAGCAAAGAAATCAGGACTGTGGAGAAAAGCAGTCACCATCTGTACCAGCTGCGAAACATGGTGCTCCACCTTTGCATCAATGCAGTGCATTCTGTGATAACGTGGACTAATACAGACTAGAGGTGGTCACTGGAAATAGCAAAATACGCTACTGAGTTCCAAGGCAAATATGATGCACGAGAGATGAAGCAAGTTGTTAGATAATTTGAAATTTGCCCTTACCTACAAATATTTGGGCAGTGATCTGAACCTAGCAATAGCAGAATGCATGTAGAGGGACATGTACAAATTGACCAGTTTTTTCTAGTTTCTTCTATTGCCTGCTCTTTGAACCTCTTGCATGAGTTTTATATGATGTGCAATTACTAAATACTGGGCAATGAAACTGTTGTCTGTACCAGGCAGTTTTATTGTAGAATGGAAAATATGTTGAAATGTCAACACTTCTTCAAAGCAGTGAAGTCGTGTCAGTTCAAGACTGTGCATCAGTTGCTCATTTAAATTTTTCTAATGAGTGCTTAGGAGTACTTGTGAATCTCCTGCTGAGGCTGAAGAGGAATTTTTGTTTGGGTTGGAGATGATTTTCCACTCCAGAAGACGGCCTGGTTTGTGCTACTGTGAAATGGTATGGATGCAAAGCATTCAACACGTAGACTTCAGCAGTCAGTTTCAGCTATCTACTGTGTAGCATCAATTCTGTCCTCCTTTCTCAGTTAATTATAATATAGTCTGTGGGTTTGAAGGTATTCAGTGGCCTGGGCCCAGAAAAGCTGAAAGACCTCTTAAACGCCTGGGATGTAGACTGTACTTCTCTGGCAAATGAAACTTCTACAATTAAAGGTGAATTGAACTAACACTGGGAGCTGTTTCTAGCTAGACTTCTCCAATCTCAGTGGTGCTTGGAGAAATGTGTAGCAATGTCTCTTTTATCAACAAAACTGCTAAATCCCAAACATTATCTCCAGGAAGAAGAAAAATGAGAGAAAAAAGCACATCTGGTTATTATTGGTCTTCTTTCTTAATACATTATTGGAAGATACTTGTTCTGATGTGATATAAAAATGTGGAAATGTACATCCTAAAGAGGAGATGACTTTTTCTCTCTTTCTGCTGAGTCTTGGTTACTAGTTATTTTGTACTGTTCTTGGGAGTGTAAATCTTTGGTATCTATCCAGCTGTGCTCATTTGATCTTCCTGAAGATGATGAAGTATGCAAGGAGGTGATGAAGGGTGACTTAGCCAGGAGAGCTGTAGTTGCTTACCACAGGAAATTTTAACTGTGTATTTTCATTGAATCAAAGCGTAGCAGTGTTTTTAACCAGCAGAAGTTAAATGCATCCTCCCATTTCCTTATGTATATGTACAAAGTTGAATACACAACTAGGCACTGCAGCTTAATTCTTGATTAGGTGTTTTGGCTAGCGTTATATAGTAGCAGCTACCTGAGTACACTGAGGGGTTTTCTTTGGGCAGAATATGCAGTTCGTATCTCCTAATGACCTCAAAATTCTACAGTATAGAGACAAGAGTATTTATAGACTCCAACAGAGCTCTGTATTATGCAGGGTATTACAATGGGCCAGTCTTTTCTCTTTTTTTTTTTTTCTTTAAGATCCTTGCTGTGTGCACATTGAAAAATAATCTGATTAAAACAAAACACTACAGAAGTACATTGAGGGGAGAATTAATGGAATTTGTTTTCCGTAATCCCTGTTAACAAGGCTGACCTTACAGGAAGGTTTGCAGGTTTTTTTACACTACTGGTTCTTTTCTTTTCATCAGTCTTGTGACTATGCTTTTCCCATTGCTCTATTTCTAAAACTTAGAGTAGCTACAGGAGCAGCTGATTAGGGTAAATGCTGTCTGTTAGATGGTAATGGGGAGTAAAGAAGAAAATATCTTACATTAGTGAATTGGCGTGGCTGGTTTGTGATTCTCCTCTGAAGACATTATAGGGATTTTCAATATACTGGGATTGTCCAGTTTGACCAGAGGTTCCTTGTGCTGCCCTACTGAAATGCTGCTAAGCTGGGCTTTTTTCAGTAATAGCTGCAAAAGTGTGCGACACCTCCACAGAATGTCCCAGAATTTAATTTTTGTCCCAGTGGATCCAGTATAAAAATAGCTTCCAACTAATTCCTTCTGCTTTATCAGTAGACATTAATTCCCTCCAGTTTAGTATTAATTCCCTCCAGTTTAGTAGTTTTAATATATCCTTGTGAGACTATTAACATTTTATAAGATGTACAAAAGAGTTTAAGAGATATACAAGTCTAATAAAGAAGAGAATTCACAGGACCGCAGGTTATACAAAATCCATTACAAGAGTAAGAAGTGTTTCTACAAACTAGCGTAGTGCTGGTCAGTAAATCCACCCAGCGTCCCCTTTCCCTTCCATCTCCTCCCCGAGGGAATGGCAGTGCCCATGCTCAATTATGTGTCCTGCTTTTTCCCAGCCTGCTTGTGTCGCCTTTTTCAGCTGTCCCATCGCCTTTGTCAGTGCAGCAAGCTATTCAGCGCTTGGACAATTATCTGATGCTCATTGGCCTAATTCTGCCAGACCTTCTCCAAACTCGCTGAGAAGAGGGAATATAGGGAAAGCTGCTCCACTGCACTGCAGCTGCAGCTGAGCAAATGTATGCGGCTTCTCAGGAGGGGCTTCAGTTACTACAGATACTCAGCAGTTACACAATTTCATAGTCTGCTTGTTTCAGGATTGCACTGTAACTGCTTGAAAATTGCAGTATTTTAAGTCATCCTTTCTGCACTGCATCCTGCCCCAAACTTGCTTTTTTGCTTATGTTAATAAATATGAAATAAAGCTTGAAAGGACCAAAGATACACATATACACAGTAAAAGCATCTGATCTACAGTAATTCTCTTCTTCTCCCTCTGATTATTTCATTTGTCAGCATTTGTAGCTGATATGGTTGAAGTCTAAAGCTTTTTGCGATACATTTGTTTCTTCGTAGAGTCCCTCCTGGTACTTTTCAGACTGCAGCGATCACTATAATCCCATTTAAGTGCAATTAGGTTATTGGAAGCACAGATGAATGTTACCTCCTATAAATTTAACGAAAGGTAGAGATGGAAAGTCGCCCTTAATCAAGTGTTCCTTCAAGTTTATCATAGTCAGTGATAGCATATTTGCAAGAATTTTTTCAACAACTCTTTCAAATGTCAGTTGATGGGATTTAAGCTAATTCCTGTGGTGCGCAGGTTTTCCAGGGTAAGTCAGCAAGCTATTCTAGAGTCAGCGATGCAGGGAACGTGGCTTTTTCACATCCATCTATTGCGTATCCTGTACTAGCGCTTATTTTTCTGCTGTGAGAGTTGCATGTGATTCCTAATGCCAATTCCTGTCCTCCCCTTCGTGTTTGCTCCCTGGCAGGTCTGTGTAGTTACTGGAGGGCCGGTGCCTGTGGCACACCGGAGCACGGTGCCTGGCAAGCGGCGGCTGAGCCGCTGGGGCTGCTGGTTCCCCTGGCAGGGCATTGCCTACTCCTGCTGATTTATGCCTGCCTTTTATTAAAGGGCAGATATAGTCTTTATTTTTCAATTTCATATCAAATGCTTTCACTTCTCCCCACAATATGTTTTGGGAGTGTGTGTGGGAACAAACAGAGTTATGTTCTTGGGAATTAAGGACCTTTCCATTAAGTCTCTTTTTGATGGAGCGGGAGGTGCGTTGCTCTGATAGTGGAACACGTTCAGACCCTGTCTGTGAAATGCTTTTGCTGCCTACAAATGCTTCACAGTCGTGTAAAGGGATAAAAGTTAAAGATTCCCAGCACTTGTGACTTCAGTTGCTTTATGTGTCACCTTGTCTTTTGTGTTTTAGTCACTGCTATATTAAACAGTGGTTGAACATTAACAATCTAATTAGAAGCACTTATGGTAGGGATGGAGAAAAAGAAAGAAGAATAAAAAATATTTTCAGGAGGCCAGGTTTTCAGCAGTATAAATAGACAGAGGTTCAGTGAGTAAAGGAAGCTCAAAGCTGAAGGCAAAAACCTTTTCTACTGACTATTATTGAGGTCATGAGGGAGAATACAAAGAATGAGAGCACCACAGTTTTGGGGCAGCAATTTAAATCTCTTACGAGCTCCACAGCACAGCTAGATCCTTTGATTATGCTTAATTCTTTTTTACAATAAAACCTGCATTTAATGAAGGCCACATATGTGTTTACTACAGTACACTATAAAAAAACCCGAACAAACAAGAAAACCCCCTAATTTTCTAGCTTGTTCAAGTAGCACATGGTTTGGCTTTTATCCAAGAAATATAACAAGGTGCCTGCCTGATACCAGACAGTGCATAAAAAATTGTATGAAGTCCCTGTATTCATAAAGCAACTTTAAGGTTAAGTAAAGCCAAGAGCGTCTCTTCTTCATTACTGTAGTAAGTTCTTAAGCAAAAATCTCACATATGTTCTGGCAGTTCAAAGGAACAGTTCATGAGCGATTGATTGTTGTTGTTGTTGTTGTTGTTTGCAGTGCCTCCAAAGCCAATTCATCTGCAGAAGGTGTCACCTGTTACATACCAAACCCCTAGGCATAAAGCTTTATCAAATCAGAAACCAAGAATGGAGGAAGAGACACCCACCCCTGTTTCTAGCATCGCAAAGGAAAAGTCCAGTAAAGTGTCAGATCTTATCAATCGTTTTGAGGGAGGCAGGTATGTAATAGAATTTGAACTGGTTTGTAACTCTGTTGTGTGTGGATTGTTGGAACTTGAACCTGTGAGGAAGATCGTTGGTACCGCAGTAATGCTCAAACCCATCCCTGCCAGAGGAGTTGATGGCAAAACTGCACATTTTGAAATGGTGCAAGCCAATTGTATGTTTGGCCTGTACAAGGTGTGCTTTTTCATGAGGTGCTAGTCTTAATTTTTCTTTAAAAAACAAACAAACTTGTAGCATTTTTAAAACATCCTGAAAAATGTCAGCAATTCGAAATAAGTGCTGATTTTAGAATGAAACATTGGAGCTAATCTTAAATTATTTTGTTCTTGCAGAAAAAAAATATTTACTTTTATAAGCAAATAGAAAAACCTGAAATCCTTATTTTCCTTTTATACTGTCTTAACCTGGTCATATCATTCATGTGGAGAGGGTGAACTGTATGAGTTATTTGTATTGATATGGCATACATTCTCTGAACTGTTTGTAGTACTTGATTTTGGTGGAATAGCTTGGTGCTCATGAGTTTTGATACTGCCTTTTACAGGAAACATTTGGAACTTTGAGAAACGTGAGCCACAGTGAATTCTGCTTTCGCAAAATAGTGTTACTTGTGTGTCTTTAATTAGGTGTACATGACAAGCATTATAAGCTCTGGAACCTAAGTTCTGAATATATCTGCTCTGTATAAAGAGAGCAACCCTCCAGAAAGCCCATGACAGAAGAACAGCTCAGGAAACAGTCCAGTGACAGTTGAGTGTTGCAGATTTGGGACATGGTTTTCTTGTGTTTCCTCGGGATACTAATGTTCTGAAGGGATGCCCCGTACGGGAGTGAATACATGGTGTACAACAGAGCATGTCCTTCTGATGAGCCAGAGTATTAAGACTTTCATTGAAAGAATTTCCCCTTAAGATGGGGGAAACTTAATCCCTTATACAGAAGCAGCTGAGCATTGCAAAATGTTTGTCTAGTGGAACAGAAATCATTTCAGAGCTTCATCTGTAGGAAACTTCTGTCATTAGGCAGAGACTTAATTGCACTCTGTCATGACAGCTGCTCAAAGATGGGAAAAAGAAATTGCTGCAGCACTGGAGGTCCTGTGAATTCTTCTAGCACAGGTCTCTAGTCCTGTTATCACTTTGTTTTCCAGTCTTCCTCCGAAGCATCACCCAAGTCTTTTTAACAGTGTAGTACCCTTAGAAAAACAATTTTAACCTTTCTGAAAGGAAACTCTGCAGGTTCATTGTGCCCTACACCAATGGGCCCTACGTTTCTTCCTCCTAGACATGCCTGCTGCATTGTACAGGAACTTTTTCAATATTATGCAAATAAAGGAAGCTATAAAGAAATAAAGGAAAACTTTCTTATTTGTAGACTTCTAAAAGTAGGGACATTTTGTTTTGGGGACTAGGGGAAGCTGAGTTGCTTTTTGGCCAACGACATTCATTAAGTACACCCAATAATGTCTGTCTAATGATTAAATTCTCCTCAACTCTATGATCCCTGCTTATAAGAAACTTCCGTAATTAGCATGCCAAGTTCTGGAATACCTTGCTGCGGCCATGGAAGCAATTCCTGGTTTTTGAATGAGCTCAGCTCACAAAATGTGTGTCTTCCAGGAAGGTGAATTTTGCTTTTAATTATTGGTCTTCAGATGACTAGGTAGCATGTTCATGAACTGCAAACTGTGATTCTCAATTATGATAACTTATTTTCATTAGTCTGTACAGCCCACAAACATGTAGGCATGGCAAAAAGTTAATTAAACCTCTTTGCAGTGTGCATGCAATTGAAAAGCGTAAATGAATTCTATCTTGGAGTTAAGCTTATTTTTTAAAAAAGGCATAATCTTTACACAACTGTGGTGGGTTGACCCTGGCTGGGTGCCAGGTGCCCACCAAAGCCGCTCTATCACTCCCCCTTCTTAGCTGGAC
>JANHGO010007038.1:0-20560 GCA_024606505.1 Aquila spilogaster
TCTTTATCTTTTACGTGTGCGCACCGGCACATGCTCACGCACACTCCCACTCTCTTTCTCTTGCTCTTCGGGTGGGGTTCACTGAATTTCCAAAGAATCTGACTGTAGTAAGCAGCTCCACTACCATGCGACAATACAAGCATAGCATGGAGAAAGAATCTGAAAAAAAAAAAAAAACAACACCAAAAAAACCAAACCATTTGTTCTGTTGAAATGAGTGACTGTGGACACCTGTACAGAAATGGTTCAAGTAAAAGCTAGTCAAAAGAAACACCAGCTTCAAGTGCACCAACGAAAACTTCATTAGATTTATAAGTCAAGTATTTATCTGAAAAACAGCAATAAAATTAACAAGACAAGTATTTGCCATTTTTCTTCATAAAACCATGAAAAGGTGGTAGTGAAAAAGACCAACTTTTTGACAGTGGCTTTGGATTAAATGACAACTGGTAGGCTGAGACTTCAGGTCAAGTTGCTTTGAATCATTCTATTTTCAAGTACTGGCAACAGGCATTTTTAAATACAAAACGTAATGCATGCAGAATTATCATATAAGTTTAGGAACTGAATCTACAAATGGTTCTTTGCCAAGAGCTATATAGAAGACTTAAACAGGAACAAAACTCTAGATTGTAACATCCTCCAAAGTCCTATCTTTTTCTACTTGCTCCAGGATCAGTGGCTACAGAAAATAATATATTCCATTTTAACAAAAAAAGTAAACTGAAATCTTTCAGTTGAAGTTCTGAAGAATGCCTGCCTCAAACAAATGAGGTACAAGTGACTCAAGCATCTAGCCTTACCATGCCTTCTGTGACTGCAGCTGAGATTCCCCACTTGCTTTAGTCCAACCAAAGGATGTAACTTAAAAACAGGAGACTAAAACTTCAGGAAGTAATTAAGAAAAAACTCCTGATTTTGACAAAGATAAACAGAAATAGAAAAAACAGATCCTACAAAGATGCATTTCAAAGAAAATACAAAACCATTGTAATAAACCCTCAAAATACATAATCCTATGTACTTTTACTGTATTAAGAACAGTGCAACAGAAGTTTTATTCCTCAAAAATGACTGAACAAAATATATCTGTACCAAACTCTGAGGAGCAATCTCATATAGGTCAACAAAAGCTAGAAATACACAATACAGCATACAGTTCAAAGTCAGGATCAGGGAGGCTGTTTAAAATAAAATAAGAACTCATTGAGTATTGAAAAAGAAAACACACTCTCATTAAAGAACTTTATGTAAGAACATAAAAGCTAATCATATTCCATTACAAGAAAAAAATGAACATAACTGCACAAAAGCAGATAACCAAGCACCTCACGAGAAGTATCATAAACTGGGAGGCAAGATCAATAACATTTAATAAAGAAGCACATTTCAGCTCTAAAAACCAAATTCCAACATCTCAAGAAACAGGGGGAAAGTGTAAGACATAAACTGACCATCTGTAAAGAAAAACCTTTCAGATTTAGCAGTGCAACACATGTATTAAGAATGTATATACTTGTAAGGACAAAACAAATGCACTTGAAGTATACCACGCTACAGTAAATTGTGTGGCATTTCTTACCTGGATCTGGTGGATTTGGTGGCTGCCAGTGTGGATAAGCATTTCCCCATCCTTGTGGAGCATATGGGGCTGGAGGACCACTAGAAAAGACCAAGTAATAAAATAAATTGAGAAGCAGTCTCAGGGTCACACTACAAAGAAGAAAGCTCACTGAAGGAATACTTACTGAGGTGCTGGGCCGGGAGGCCCTGGATTATAAGGAGCTGGGTTATATGGTCCCATGGGAGCACCAGGGCCTGGTGGCCCAGGAGGTCCATGTGGGCCAGGAACAACACCATGGGGTCCATGGGGAACAGGTGGACCCAATGGATTTACTGGACCCTGTAACAAAAGTAGCACATAGATGAAAATAAACCCAGAATGAAGACTTTTCTGCCGTTTAGGTATGAACAATTTAAGAATGCCACCTAAAAGGTTTGATGTCTCTTGAATAAATTTCCTCAGAGAATATGGTCTTTTTGGTAACTGATTAATTATGTTTATTTAGGTTAGCAAATAGAACTAAATTACTACTTCCACAGCTGCTTCAAGTTGCATTTATTTCAGCTTTCTTGATGAAGAAGAATTTTAAAAAAACATGGATTTTTCCACAAGTTTAATTAAAATAAAAAAACAAAGCAAGTCCATCAGTGTTCTAAAATACTGATGTATCTCAATCTGGCTATCACAATGATTATATATAAGATCAGGTACAAAAACCAGTCAGCAAACCTTTTTACATGTATACTCAGGCATACAAAAATACAGCATCATTTAAGAATTAAAACTGTAACTGAACACACCAAGACTGTATACAAAGACTGAAACTCAACAAGGAGTTTACTAGTATTAAGAAAATGAAGCGTATCTTTGAAGTTGTCAAATGTATCATTATGCACAAAGCAGACATCTTCAATAACCTACCATTACAAGAGTAAATTTTAAATAACTACAAACAAAGACACAATTCATTACCAATCAACTTATTATCTGAGAAAGTAACTTGGAAGTGAAATATAAGGAAAAAATCTCTTAAGAGACTAGTTTCCTGCTGTTTAGTTATAAAACAAAATATAGTTGAACACTCACTCCAATCTTTTCTTCTATAAGTTGCCGCGCATAATCTATTTGCTGGGGTGTTCCACGGATAGTAAACATCTTCATGTTTGGATCTGCATTAGGTGGAGGATTTCTCTGAAGTTCTATTCTAGCACCAGACTGTTGACTTATGCTTTTAATAGTTTCACCACCTATAATGAAACATACAACTTTTATAACGTTAATGCATTTAAGTGAAAATACTAAGATTCAACCAAAACAGAAAAAAAAAAAATCAACTATATGGAAGTTTAAAATAAAGAACTGAGAAGTCACCTATGTATGAGTCATATAAGAGTACTTTAAGAGCACTTAAAAAAAAGTCTCTTCAGTGTACCTAGAGCTCTGATTACAATAAACCAGTAAAAATGATTTAAGACAATACTGTTACTAGAAGAACAAAAAACATCAAAGAACTCCTATTATGCTGTTTACTTCTTTTTCCACTCATGTAAATATGTAACATTAGTCACAAATAGCAAACAGTACCTGCAGTTATCATTGAATACAACCATAAAGCCTAATCCTCCTATAAAGAAGTAGTTAAAAACAGATTACAAAAATCCCTAGAAAATAAACATATGGCAATGTCTGTATTTTTTTGCAGTGCACTACCACAGAAATATAAATACCCCTAAACCAGCTCTTCCTGCTAGAGAATCCTAAGAAGATACTTGTATCATTAGTAGGGACAAAGCTTCCAGAACAGGTCATTTGGCATTTAAAAATATAAACAAAATAGATCAACCTGCTAGGTCAAGAACTGAACTTTGTCAGCCTATTTGCTGTGTCTGAAAAATACACTACAAAAAAAGATTACTGTTTTCAAGCATACAATAATTTAAAAAAATGAAATTCTATGAGAAGTGATCATTTTAATAAACACCAAAGAAACTGTCAGAAGATTCCATAGCAAAAGATCTTTACCATAATATATGAAAACTAGTTTTAGAGTGATTTACAGATGCAGTAACACTAGGCTGATGAAACAAATTCAAATGCAAGTAAATTAGAATACACATCGAAGAATCTAGCAAACACTACAAACGCAGCTTAGTATTTATAACTGTTTAATACGTGGGTTAGAGAAAATGATTCCTTAACTTTTAGCTATTGAGGTGTGTGTTTTCTGAGGAAAATCTTTCCTACCCAAAGTCTGATAGCGTTAGGACAAAGGGTAATGGTTTTAAACTAAAAGAGGGGAGATTCAGATTAGATGTTAGAAGGAAATTTTTTTTACTCAGAGAATGGTGAGGCACTGGCACAGGCTGCCCAGTGAAGTTCTGGATGCCCCATCCTGAATACCTGGAGGCATTCAAGGCCAGGCTGGACGGGGCACTGGGCAGTCTGATCTAGTGGTTGGCAACCATGCCTATGTCAGGGGGTTGGAAGTAGATGATCTTTAAAGTTCCTTTCAAATCAAGCTGTTCTATGAAAAGAACATTATGAGTGTTATAATTAACAGGTCTGTGCTGCTATGCTGTATACAGAACTATATGCAAAGGCTTCCTTTGAAGCACCTGTTTAATATGACTATTTGCAGAAACAGAAAGAAAAAATTAGTAGTTTTTTTTTTTAAACATAGAGATGCACATATATGTAAAGATACATTGCCTTTGCCAATGATTAATCCAGTTTTGCCAGTGGGAACAATAAAATTGAATTCCTGTAATCCACCAGGGGGGCCCATGTTCCAGTTGCCTTGACCTCTACCCCTTCCTCGACCACCAGGTCCTCCTGGTCCACCAGGGTTACCAGCCTAAAAAGAAAAAAGCAATGAATTAGCATATTCTAATTAAATTACTGCAAACAAATCACTAATGCCTGCTGGTTACTTGCTTGAAATAATCACATCATTTGTTAAGAAAATCTGGTATCTTACCAAGTTCTGATAATGTAGAATCTTACAGAACACCTGAATTACATTTTATGTTTTACACAGCTTTGCATACCAAAGATGAGGAAGGAAAGGACAAACTAAAATAGCAAGAAGTTTCACATGTACTAAGATATAATTTCTGAAAATGTAGTGGTGAGGCCTATCTCATGAAAAACAGTTTTTAACCACTAATTTCAACTAAAGTAACAGCATTCTGGCTATTAAGACAACAAACAAAACAGCTCTAAAACAGAGAGATCAAATACTGTTATGTGTTTGAATCAGTATTACCATTGCCGACTTGATTATTCCACACCTAACTTAGAAGGAAATTCAGATGATACCATTACAATATTTTCTTGTTATACACTATTTTAAAAAATTCTCAGAGTTTCTAAAAGCCAAACAGGAGATTTACATAACATTAAGTATTACCCAACCTGAACACTTCGAAGGAGATCTGTAATAATTTCTGCAGCATGTTGACATCTGTCAGGAGGCCCTGTGATTTGGGCTATTCTATCTGGAGTTGTTCCATCATCTAGAATAAAAATGAATGATTCCAGTATATGTAATTCATTAAACTTATTCACAAAAACATGCGGATTTATTACTAACCTGGCTTAAATTGGATCCTAACACCAGCATCACTCTGTATCTTTTTTATCATCTCCCCATTTCTTCCAATTACAATACCTACAGCAAACCGTGGTATTGGAACCTTGAACAAAATTAAAGGGTAACATATTAGAATGGTAAACTAAGGCCAGCCCTATGCCACTTAAAGCTTTTTGAAGAATGACCAACTATCAAGCCACAAGCTCAATAAACAATGGAAGAAAACATCAAAATGAAAGAAATCCTCTGCACTGTGTTCTTATTATGGCAGAAATTGCAGTAGATATCATACTTTCCACAAACAAAGAACATAACAGGCCTAAACAACAGATTTCAGTAGGTGAAACTTTCAGCTTCACCTCTGATGAATTTATGAGCTCACAAATTGCATAACAAGTGGAATTAAATACTCTAATGTCCAATCTCCAATTTCTGCAATGACATCCATCATTATACACCATCATATACTTAGCCATAAAACTTACTTGCTTTCATTTACAAGACCTAAATTCTCCAGCTAACTGAGTCTCTTCAAGTACTGTTGGCAATATAAAATACTGCACACCATTTAAAGGCAAAACCAAAGCAATTAGCAAATACTACTTATACACTGCAATTACTTTCAGAATCTACTTAAAAACTTTCAATGATATTAATCACTTTAACATTTTAATATTAACATCTCAAAATACAATGAACAAGTTTTTCAACCATGCTTACGTCTATCCCTTCATTTCCTCCTATTCTTGACCCGTATTCGTTGCGCACCTCTCTAAAGCCACCTTGATCACGAATTAACTCCAGTACCATTTCCTTGGCTTGCTAAAAACACAAAGAAAGTTCATTTAGATACAGCAACATCAGCACAGATTTAAAAAACCTCTGAATTCTGAAGGACTCCTTACTTGAACTTTATAAGGGTCTCCAGTTATCCTAAGAGGCTTGTCAGCACCAGTGTTCTGTGGACCATCTTGAATCATGACCATTTTGACACCTGCTCGCTCCTATTCAACAAAAGGGAGGTCAATACTCACTCAAATCCAGATCTAATACTACCACACACTTAAAAAACAGATACATACATACCTGTAATTGCTTAATTGTCTCTCCACCTTTACCAATAACTAATCCTGCTTTACTTGCTGGAATCATAATTTCTTGGACTGCGTTTCCAGGTCCATCACCATGATGAAAGCCAGGTGCAGGTCTTCCCTTTTCAACTATCTGATCAAGTAACCTTTTTGCTGATCTGTGAAAGAACATACATGCTTGTAAATACACTTATTCCTGCAATTATCACTTGCCCACATCTGTTCTCCTTGAAATAAATCAAATTAAAAGGTCTCAAGCCCCTTTATTCACTTAAGTTTCATAAATGCATCAAGGACACCTGCTGCTTCATAAACATATACTTCACAAGTCCTTGAGTGCATCCCTGTGTAACTTCCTTCATAATCTTGAAAGAAAAAAAGTAATCTGATATCAACCATGATGCAACTCTCTTAAGGGAAGTTTTCTTAATCCTTTTCCCAAGTCTCTTTCCAATGTGTATTCTAGCACCAAAACACAGAACACAACAGCTTCTTTAACAGTTAAAGGTCTTACCTCTCTCTGCTGGCCAATGATTTTTGTCAAGTTTGTAGAAATTAACCATCTTTAAGATCACTATCTCCTAACCAGCTGGGTTAGGGCAATCCCAAGCACAAACACAGGCAAGGTGGAGAATAAACTGAAAGAAGCTCTGAGAAGGACTTAGAGGTGTTGGTTGATAAAACTCAATATGAGCCACCCTTATACAGGTGGTCTTTTAGGCTGCAAGCACACCCTGGACTGCATCAAAAGAACCATGACTAGCAGGACGAGGGAGGTGATTCTTTCCCCCTGTTCTGCTCTCACAAGACCCCACAAAGAGTACTGCATTCAGCGCTGGGGACATGGATCTGTTAAAATGGGTCCAGAGGATGATCAGAGAGCGGGCAGAGTTTCTTATGATAAGGTTCCAACGTATCAAACAACAGCTACACTGAAAGGACTGTCTTTTACTTCTAGTTATACTATCTGCAGGAATAGCATACACACACACAGAGTCTTTATCTTGAACTGCTCACAGGCTGAAATTTTGACTCATCCACATTATCAAACTAATTCTTTCCTTCTTGATCAAGGCAAGCAGAGAAAGGTCTGTAAGTTACAAGGATCCAAGTCATCAAATCCACAGGGGTTTTTTTTGTTTGTTTTATTGAATCACAACATACATGGCTGTGCTAAAAAAAAACAACTAGATTGTACAATGTGCAGCTAAACTGAAAAACAGCAGGAATGTCAAAAGGCTCTCTGCAAAATTATCATCAGCCAAAAAACTTCTGCAGAGGAAGCGTAATCACTCCCACTCTAATAAGGAAAAACTCAGTA
Organism: Aquila spilogaster; assembly: GCA_024606505.1. Taxonomy (NCBI): domain Eukaryota; kingdom Metazoa; phylum Chordata; class Aves; order Accipitriformes; family Accipitridae; genus Aquila; species Aquila spilogaster. The sequence continues at coordinate 7,569 of JANHGO010007038.1, forward strand.
AATTTTTATCAGAATCTTAAAAAACTAATGGCAAAGTAATGTGGTAGGCCTAAAAGCACCCCAACGTAGCAACAAAAAGGTAGTTCCTTTATCAAATACAGAAGTAAATGTTACCTCCTCAAACATGACTATTTTGCCTGGATATAATTACATAGAAAAAGCTTAATTTAGGAAATGAAGATGGAAACCTCCTCCTTAAAAATATTATTAAAACTTTCAGCATTAACTAGAGGAGTTGAAATAGCCACAGTTTATTCTTGTCCGGTGTATTAAAATCACAAAAAATAAAAAGTTTATTCTAAGTTAACTCTTAACTTCAGTAATTAATTTAGGCAATGTAGCGTGACAGAACTTTTTCTTTGACCTACAAACAGCTAATTTTAGAGCATTTGATGTTAAGACTTGCAAACAAGGTAAAAGAAATAAAAAAGACTATAATAAACCTAGCATTAACATCCAGGACAGTCACAGCTGCTGTTTCATTCTGCATGAAATCTAAGGGTATTGGTACTTCTAACCATTAAAGAGCAGACAAAAACAAGTACATACACCTCACATACAGTCCAGTGCCATCAGAACCATTATTACAGTACTAACACCAACAACTCTTCCTTGTAACACATGAGCTGAATAGACTATAATTAGAAAGGAAACACCCATAAAGGAATGACATTATGAACAGCAGCATACTTAGCTGCAAGGTATGAGGTGAATGCCACACTACTTCAACAAAGGAAAAACATGTAACTGTAGGCCTGAAACTATAAAGTGGGAGCAGCTAATGAGGCACTACCAAATATACTAATATAGCTAAGAACATTCCTAGCCAAGCCAGGATAAGCAGGTCTTCAAATAAGTATAAAACTTAAGACCCAGTAAAAAATGATTTTGCTATTACCTTCTCCTTTCAACACAGGAAGGCTGAAGTGCATTTTGCTGATGGGCATTACTTTTGTACTTTATACTTATAAACTTTATAACCAAAGTTTAAACCAAATACAAATTTAAGAACCATCAAACTGCACTTTGAGTAACCTCTTCTCTTAAACATTACTTAATATCCTCATTTCCCCTGCAATCTTTCAAATTACAGTTAAGAGTTTCATTTTTGCATATTAGAATATTTTATTTTTTTTTTTTTTAGCATTCACTTAAGCATTTCATTCTTAAGAAATAAGTGTATGGTTAGATAAACACTATCAAAAACATGTATTGGACTTAGAAATTTAAGTTTAATAATTATATACATACTTCTGTCTTAAAGGCACATGTATGCTGAGGGATCTGACTGCAGTATCAGGGCTTTCGTACATATTTATCACTAAATGACCTCTTCAATGGAAATAAAACACAGTATCTAAACATCACATTCAGATCTAAAAAATGAAATGTACTGCATACTTAGGTATGAATATAGGGAATTTATTTTACTTACTGGACAGATTCTGGTGTTCCAGTTAGCATGCATGATCTTTCAGGCAGGCCCCCACTATCTAGGGTTATAAAATAAAATCAATTTAGCAGTCAGAAAGAGTCGATGAAGCTAGACATAATACACAAGTGACTGGAAGGTCACTGAAGTAAAGAATTCATTATAACACTTTGTTAGTGTTCTTTAGTCTGTGATAACTACCATTAGCACAAGAATTAAAATGTAGGTATGAATGAAAGGTATGGATGAAGGCAATCAGGCAAAAGAAAAAAAAAAAAGAAAAATAGAAATAGTTACCAGGTGCAATCTGTATTTTACATCCTGACTCTTGCTGTATGCGTGAGATCTGTTCTCCACCTCTGCCAATGACTTGGAGAAAGAAAACAGAGAAAGATATTTGTACTAACAGCATCTGCTAAAATCCCTCACTACACTGCAATACTATCTTCAGACTACTTACTGAATCCAACCATTCCATCTGGAACTTTGTACTCCTCTGTCATCACAGACCTGTAGAGAAGGTTAAATCAAACAAAGACAATGAGCATACAGAGACCAAAGGAGCACTAAATTTAGAGGCAACATCCCATTAAACTAGAAGAACGAAGTCAGTGCCCTAACCACTGACTTGGCATTCGTGCCTCTCACTAACTTCTGAAGTCATATGCAAGCACAGTGGCAAGCAAACTAAGAATATTCAAATGTGACCTCAACAAATTCAACATGAATCAACTGATTCTTTCTTTTATTCTCTTTATTAACAGGTGTGGAACAGGTGTAGAAAAGGCCAGTGTATTATTAAAAAAAGTTTAATCTATATGTCCATCAAAGGCAAAGGACAGAAAGAATACTTGGATGTGTTTGTTTAGGGACAAGAAACTAAAACTTAAGTTGCAACAAATGTAGCTGACAGAACTATAAGCTGTGTTAAGTCTACCTCTATTTATTTTTTGAATCCATTACTTTTCTGTTTTTAAAGACAGCACTAAGCTCACTTCCCCTTAGATCTACTTCCAACTTTTGGTAATGCTACTAAGGAAAAGCAATTCATTTTCCTCCTACTATTTTTGATGCACAGCATTGGCTGCCAAGAAAAGACAGATAGCAAGATATTACCAGATACATAAGGTTTGGCGTGGGACTGCTGCAGCTAAATTTCAGTGTATGACACAAACATGGAGTAACTGTTTTATGCATCGATATCACTTTTCAAAAAGAATTTCCTGAAACTGCTTTCTCTCAGTACAGTGGAAAACTTCACATAAGATGTAGCATTAACTCTTACCTTTGTTGTTGATGCATTGGTGGTAGTTGATTTCCAAAAGCTATAAAACAAGTTTTGAAAATTAAACTCAAAAAAATGCTTTAATTTACAACAAAGACTTTTGTTTGATAAAACTCATCTGCATAGACCTCTGTCCAAATTGACTTTAAGAAGTTTTATCCAGATGTTTAAAAATGTAACCAAAATATTCTCAATTGTTGCTACCATAACCTCTTCAGTTTTACCAAGCAGAACTGCACAGCTTCAAAGAAGGAAGGCATAACCCTCCAGCCACTCTTTCCATCTCACTGATTAAAATATCACCTACCAGAACAGTTTCAAACCAGCATTCTGAAAATACTATGCTTGTTTAGGATTTTTTTTTTTTGCAACAAAATAAAAACTACTTACAGTCATTCTGAGGAGCAACTTTCTTAGCATCTGGTTGATCTGCAAAATTAAGATTTTTTAAATTTTTTTGCCAAGAAATTCAAGAACTGTTAACACCTTTTAGTGTGAAGTGCAACTTTCCAATGTATTTTAGTCCCCCTTTTTATTTTTCCTTTTTTATTTTTTCTCCAATTTCAGGGAGTTGATCATCTGAATAGAAGAAAGAATCTCACGAACACTCAGCACTTGGTTAGTACAGCTGAAAAGATGTTAGGTTTTTCTGTATATCTATTCAGTAGTTTAACAAAAGGCGGAGTTTTTAGAACACGCTGTAGATTGCTCAGATACCCAGTCACTGAAACTTAACTAAGACAAGGAACAAAGTTTAGGTCTGGTTGCTCAAGCTAATGATGCTTCTATAGTTAAAAAAAAATCCATACAAAAACTAACAACAATTCAAAGAAAAAATTCTGACAATGACTACAAGTCTAAATCAAACATTTGAAAACACAACAGTATCACATAGCAATGCAATCTCAACCTGGATGTTGGTACGAAATTCCTATCCAAACATCAAGCATTTCATAACATAAAACTTCAAAAAAAAAAAAAAGAAAAAGCAGATTCAAAGCAACCACATCACTACCATCCAAATCCTTTTTGTACAGTAAAGGAATAAAAGGCATAATTAACCTTTATCAGAAAGGACAGACTTCAGATGCTTCCTTCCCACCCCAAAATATAGGTTACACGAACCACCATAATTTATGTGCAGCAAAAATTCAAGACACGTATTCCAAGAAATATTTGTGTCTATCCAGAAAGATCCACTAGTTTATGTCATGTTTACATACTAAACACAGGTAATAAATAAAAATTCCTGCCTTTAAAAGGAGAGGGCATTCCCTCCCAGTGTGTTGTACTGCTCGGACTTGTCCAAGAGCCATCTACACATAAAATAAAAAGAATACATTACATACATCATCTGAAGCATCATTAGCTCATTTTTGTATATTAAAAACCTCACCATCAATAGAAAAAAAACTTTATTACAGGACACAAGAACTCCTGATATAAAGCCTTAGTTACATTCTGAAGACTGAGTTTCAATCCTCTCAAAGGAAAAAAAAAACAAAAAAAAAAAGCATTGCCCTTTTGTAAGACCTACGAGAACACTTCAACAAGTTCAGAGATTTCTTTCCACATTTTAGCCAGGATTTTGAGTATACTAAACACATCAAACCCTGTTCAGTTAAAACTGGCTGCATAGTAAGAGACAGAAGAGGACACACACACACACTTCAGGAGAAATCTTTATTACAGTATAAAGGAAATCCAAAGAGCTGCAACAAATTAGGAGATTTAAGTATGATCTCATATAGTCTAATATTAAAGTATATAGTATAAGTGAAAGTGTCTACAAGGTAGAAAATTTACTTTCCTTCCTTTTTTTTTTTTATTAAGTCCTATGGTTTTAAAATAAAATGCATTAATATGTTTATTTGAACCTGTGTGATAATAAAGTATACGAAACAAGCCAAAGAGTGGCCACTTCTTATTCTAATTACAATTTGGAAAATGCAATGTTTTGGATGTAACAAACAGAAGACTACAATGACATACCTGTAACAAGTGTTTCTCAGCCACAAAATTATCTGCCCCCCTCCCCAGCACACATTTTCCTCTTTACAGTTTTTAAGCCACACTTCAAAATATTTTAGAACAGGCTTGTGTGGTTTAAAAGAAGTTTCCCCACTGAGCTAGAAAATGAAAAAGCATGTCATGATCTATAAGGGGAACAAAATGCTTTTCTACTGTGCTATGGAAAAAAAACAAACAAAAAAAGCACCTGAAATCTTTCTGGAGCCATGGCCACACTGAACAAAAATAAATGCAGCAGTAACGAGTGCATACCTCCATCCTCAAGAGGCCTTTTTTGTCCTCCGTAACCATAGTCATTGGAATTCATAGATGTACCAGCATCTCCTCCAATTTTTGCTGCAATCTGAACAAAAGCCAGATGTGAGGGAAAAGGCAACAACAACAAAACAGACCTTCTGAACAACATTAAGCTCTTCAGATGATACAAACTACAACAACTCAAAACAAGTAAATGGAAGGCTGCTGCTAAAACAGCTCTGCAGCGAGGTCAATTTTTTAGCGTATTCCAGGAGACTGGTGGTCATCCTTTAGCACCAAAGCTTTCTACTTTTTTTAATCGGTTAAAAAAACCCCTACCCTTCAAATAACAAAAACTTTTTTCTTTTTTCCTAAAAGGGCCTTTCCCTTTCCTGCCCGTTCTTCAAGAAACGCTGCGGCACGTCGGAGAGTTCGACTGCTGAAGCCAGTCTCGACTACAAATATTGCCCAAACCGCGATCGGTTATTACCGGACGAGGCGAAAATCTTGCCCGAGAAATCATGAAAGCATCGCCCGTAGCGCAACAACTACAAAGGGAACTTCGGGCTGAAGAATTTCCGAATCACAGCCCTCAGTCCGCGCCGTCCCAACCGGTCTGAGCAGGTCGGCGGGCACCGCGGGCGCCTCGGGGGACACAATATGGGGCCGAGCACGCAGCCGCCCTCCACGCCGAGCCCAGGCCGCCGGGCCGCGATAAAGGCGCCGCGCCCGCCGTCCCCCGCTGAGATTTCGCCTCCCCTCAGGCCCTGCGGCGCGAAGCCCCGCGAGCAATGGCGGAGCGGAGGCGGCCGGGGGCCGAGCGGGAAACCTTTCGCCGCCCCGAGGAGGGCGGACTGGCGGCGCAAAGGGAGGTGTGGGGACGGGACAGCGCTTCCCCCCCCCGCGGTGAGGGGCCGCCGGGGGGCCCCTCCGCGCCGCCCCCCCGGGCGCCGGCGGCGGGGCCCGGCCGGGCGCCGGCCTGGGCGCCCATTGATTTGCAGAGTCGCGTTGCTCACACACCTGCCTAGCTCTCTGCAGCGCGTCTTTAAAGGCATCGTTCACTCCTCCACCTCCACCGCCGCCTCCCCCGGGCGCACCCGGAGCAGGAGGAGGCACCGTGGAATAGTCCGCCATACTCGCTCCGCCACCGCTTCCTGCCCCGCTCGCTGCCTGCCAAGAAAGAAAGAAAATGGCGGCGGGCGGGAGCCTTTCACATTCCTGCGCTGCATCGTGCTCGGGGAGGGGGGAGGTAGAGCGGGAGAACCTCGCGAGACCTGGGGCGGGGAAGGGCGAGATTTCATCGGAGGCGCGCGGCCTTACTCTTCCCAGCCGCCGGCGGGGCCTCCAGGGGGTGCCCTTCAGTAGCGGCGGCCGGGCGAAGAGCTCGTGATGTTTCCAGAGCGACGCGAAGCTTAGCAGGCGCGCGGCGATAGGGTGGAAGCGTCACGTGGTGACAGCTGTGCTGGGCGGCTCTCGCGTGATTTGGTCGCGGGCGCGCGAGTAAGAGCGGCGCGCGGAGGTCCCTGGGAGCAGGGTTGGGCCGGGGAGCGGTTGAGGCGGCGTCACTGGGTGAGTGCGTGAGGGAGGTAGCGGGCGGGGGTTGGAGGGCGACGGGCAGCGCTGCGGCTTGGCAGTCCGCCAGCGTTAGGCAGCGCCCGGGGAGACGTTCAGCGCCCTGGCGCCTCGGTTCCTTCCCGACGGGTTTCCTGGCTGTTAGAGGAGCGGGTGGTAGCGGTGTTTTCCTCAGCCCCGAGCGGTTGGGGCTGCGCGCCGGGTCGGTGTTTTGTCGTCCGGTGTGCTCGTCGCGGGACGGCTGTGGAGAATAATAAAAGCTTATTTTGGGGGAGAGGTCCCGGCGTCCCGTAGTGGCTTGCGGGATACCAGCTGGGCTGTGGGCCCTGTGCCGCGGCGGAGCCGTTCGGTGCGGTGCGTCACTCGGTTGAACGGTTGTGGGGCTCCTTCAGCAGTGGCACCGCGGGGCGAACTCTTCTCTTTCGCCTCTCGGTTCTTTTCCTGCGGCGTCCACAGTTATTTCTGAGCGGGTCTTCCACAGATCGCTGTTGCTGTACGGTTTTGATAACTGGGGGGGGGGGGTGTGTTGGTTTTTTTTTTTTTTCTTTTCGTGGCTGAGCAAGCATAAGCTTTAATTTAAAAAAATGAGAGCTAATAGGGCTTTGTCTGGGCCTTGTTTGGATCTTGTGACCGAGTGGGGAATGAACTGTCACGCTGAGTATGGATGACAGTGCTGGAAAGGCTTTGCCTCTAGATAAGGTCATAGAATGCCTGTTTACCTACCGTAGCAGAGGGACTAACGGGAAGCTAAGCAGTACAACAGCTTCTAACGGATTGCTTTGCTCTACTGTAATTTATATCCATCAAATTACCTTATTCACAGGCTATGTTAACTTAATGCTTAAAAAAAATAAACTGTTCTTTTAAGTTGAAGGGTGATTGGTCTCTTTCAGCCTTAAATGACTATTTATGTTGAAAAGCTCTTTTATTTAAGGAATGGTTGATTTGGACTTTGCCTGGCTTTGGGCTCTGTGCAAGGAGTCAATCCACTGAGCTTTGCAACTCTGAACAAGCTGCAACAGAAACTATGCCATGCTGTCTTTTCTTGCGACTTGCTTTGTAGTTTCATGCTGCCTTCAAAAGTTCCAGGTTTCTCATTGGTCCCTTCAGTTGTGGCTGTTTATAGTTAGGGTCATTACAGTATGATGAGAGTAGGCAATAGGAAAGTCTGTGGAAACACCTTGAGGTGTGGTGCTGCTGCTGAGGGCAGAGTATCCTGCATCTCCTATCCAGATAACTCCACCAAAGGAAGCTGAAAACACGTGCTAGTTTTTTTCCTCTGTATAACTCTTCGGAGTTTAAAAGAGTTTTAAGACTAATGTGTTTAATTTCCACAAAATTTCTCTATGCTTCTAGGTAAATGACAGTGTAATTAGAGCGAGTTGAAACTTTCTACTGGAAAAGGTCTGTTCACAAGATTTAGCACGTGCTTTCTGTTAATTTAGCTATGTTAACATGGGAAGGAGGAAGAGTAAAATAGCTTTGGAAAAATGGAAGCTTTGTTTTCATGCTTAACTCTTTGTTCTTTCCAAACAGTAGTTGGAGCTTGAACTATTGTTTTTTTTTTCCATTTCCTTTGTTATTGTGAAGTTGGCTAGGTATACCAGCCACGCTGTACAAATAAATAAGTTCATTAATACTTGTCGACTGTGTTGTGTTGAAGTTACTACAGGCTATGTCTTTCATGTCTTTGTTACTTCTTTGAAGATATGAAGTGTCTGTGTCCTTAATGTTTTTTTTATTATTATTATTATAAAATGGGATAATGACTCTTCCTTAAGTTGTGAGACAAGTCAGTAGCTATGTAACACTAATGACTTTAAAGTGAATATAATGCCTTGGGCTAATGGAAACACTTGTGTAGTACTGTGTTCTTCTAGTTATGTTCATAATCAGCTAAAGAAGTAAATGTTAATTTTGGAATTTTTACCAATTTTTGTGTAATGTTTGAAGTGGTGCTGCATTTGAAAATGAAGAGAGATGCTTAATGTATATATGAGTCTTCAATCTTTCAGGTTCTTGAAGGCAGTATATTTCTTAGTCTTGGACCTTCCGGACAGTCGCAGCATTAAATTTAGCCAATTAGAGAATAATAGCATCTTAAGCATTATTCTGTACAAATATTAGATTCTTATTTTCATCATTCTTGAGCTGATCTAATGACCTTTATCAATAGCTAGAGTTGCTTCTGTCTCTCCTGATGACACTTAGTGCTAATCTCCTTGAAACCCATACATCTGAAGCACTCTTTTCTCCATTTTCCCTTATTAAATATCACTTCTGTTGAGGTTGTTACTACTATGGGATTAATTTTTTGTCCTTATCGGGAGGGGAGGGGGGAGGGAGCAGGCTAACCCAGAACAGTGCCAACTGCAGCATTTTTTCAGTTCCCTTCATGACTTGATACTGTAATGTACAGCTGTGATGATTTTCTCACTTGCAGAATTAGTCACTCTGTGTTTTCTCAAAATCTGCCTTCTAAGAAATTAAGTAGATTGGTAAACAAATATTTGCATAGTGCTTCTAGAGCAAGAAAACTTCTGTTTTGCTGTGTAAAATAAGCTTTTGTTCTACAATAACTTGTTCTGTTGCTAAGAAAGGTTGTACAGTAGAGAAATCTACCACTTCTGAAATTTTAATGGATAGTAGATAACGTAAGAGGTAACAGAATGTGGAGCTTTAGAAATGTCTTTCAGTATTTCTTTTGGAGATTGGAGGAAGGTGCCTTCCCTAAGCTTCTTAATGACATCTCATGGTATTTGGACCAAAGGTATCATTTTTTTAAAGTAGTCATCAGACAAGAACATAATGAATAATTAAAAATAGTAGTAATCTGACAAGTCAGAAAACTTTACATGTATAGTATAGATAGTCAGACTTGAGTAATGGAGAGTTCTGAAACTCGAATCAAATGTTCTTTGTATGAAAGAATCCATATTTCTAGAAAAATCTACTTGAAGAAGTTCTAAATTAGGTAGTTCAGGTTTTGTAGAAATATAGTATGAAATCTTCTGCATATGGTAGGGTGCTTCAGGACATGCTTCCATTAAATTCTGTTCCAAGGTTATTCTTTCTAAACAATGTGCTTCAACTTTGTTGGTCCATGGTGACCAGATCTAAGGATATGGTAGTCCTGAAAGAAGCTGTGCATGCAGGACTCCTCTCAATGAGTCATAAGCTAAATAATTAAATTTCTTATACATTTGTTTCTGTAGCTCTTCAGATATGGGATGTTGTTTAACTTTGCCTAAACATGCTGAAAGTTGTGATAGTCTCTAAACCATTGTGCTAGTTTAATGCACTCTGCTTTCTGCAAATTGTTGCTCATCTGGGGAAATTTTCATTTGATTTCTGCTGATTTCAGTACTTTAGGAGATTCAAATGAAGTGACTCAGATTCTAAGTGTCAGCTGGTGTTACTGCTCTGGCAAAAGGTGTCCAGGATCTGCAACACTATCAGTAGAAAACTCCATATGTGACTTCTGAGAGGAGTTACAGCATGTACTTCTGAACAACAGGTCATCTGGTCATGAGCTTTCACGCTTAATGCATGTGCAATGAAGTAGTAATTATGAATTTCAGAGTCACAAGTTGCACCTAAAAGAGAATGCAGTGGTGGATAAAAGGTAATATTAAAGCATTAACTAAAATTTCCTACAAAATCTTTTCAATGCTTGTGATTAGGTTCTCCTTTAAGAGAGATGAGGCTTAAGGGGAACAGTTTTTAGAATGGAAATAGGAGGTTTGCTGTGCAGAATTCACTTGCCTAGGATGATCTAACAGATGGTCAGTGTGTCTTCCTATTTAGCAAATATTCCGGTAGTGCTTCACTCCAGACAAGTGCAGAGAGACATACTTTGCTTCTGAGGAGTTTGAGGGAATGGAGAAAAAAAAAACCATTTGTGAGAGCAGATGGGAAGTAGGGAAGGGCAACCTGCTCTGCTGCAGCTTGGTGAAAGCAGAACCCAGTTTTCTTCATTTGGTGATGATAACAGCTTTCTTCTTGGCTTCTGGGTGGAAGAGTGAATTTGCTCCCCGAATCCGCATCTGGTCTCTGTGTATCTACTTAAAATAGTGTAAGCTTAAATAGACTTTTAAATAGAAAAGCTTAAAAGACTTCAGGTTTTTCTGGTCTTATATTTGGTTGTGGTGCTTTTCTTAGAGAGCAAAAATGTTTTATGACATGAAGTATTTGAATAAAAGCTGTGTAGATATTGTAGATTCTGTAGAGCATATTTTACACGTTTTACTTTTTGAATCTTACTTCATGTGTCTTTGATTAAAGTTATAAATGGGATGAGGCAGATGAAAGGAAATTTAATTAAAAAACTTAAAAGGGAAAGTGGGTTATTTGCCTCAAGATATGGGGTTGAGGTCTACCAGCCAATTCCAATTCTGGGGTTGAAGACAGTTTAGCAGTAAAAGATTAAAATGGCCTTGCTTCTGAAACGAAGCAGGAAGCAGCCAAATGGCATTTGGCCACCAGTGCATTAGATGTGTCACAAATATGGAAGGATAAATTTGAGAACATGCAGTTCTTCCTTAAATACAACCAAAGCATGCAGTGAAACAGTGATCATCATATAGTGATCTCTGCACAATGCAGTGCACAGAGGCTGCTGGATAATGTTAGTCAGCACGGTGGTGTGGTCATCGGTGTCCTTCTCGTTCGAGGGCTTGAATGTTTTTCTGTGGATGTCATGGGAAGAAAAGCTTTGAAGAGCCCAGAGCATTTGTTTGCTGTTAACATCTGCAAAACTCCTCCCAGAAGGGGCGAAGTGAGAAAAGCCTTGCATGTAATAGGTTGGTTGGTAAAGCTAGGCATGGAATTTGCACGTGAATAGGGATTAGGAAGGGTAGAGATGGGGACTGGGGATGGACTTCTAAAGGGGGGATAAAATTAATGCAGTAGTAGCTGTGGGGGACGGAAGTTTCTCATGTTTTCCTCTATCAACAGAGCTCTGCAGAAGGTGCATTCAGGTCCTGTTGATAAAAATGTAAATACCTATTTTGCTGAATTAAGACAGTAGTATTCAGGCTTCTCATCTCAAAGTAGGAAAAATACTGATTACTTTAGAGGGATTGGTGTACTTGTCTATTTTACAGGCCTGATTCCTATTAGCGTGATACTGCTTAATTATAGCTAACAGCTTTGTAATTTGTGAGCCAGACCAACTTGTTTTTAACTAAATTGAGCTCATATGAGTCAATTAAAAATTAACAGAATGGTAAATCTTTTCTGAGGGTGAGGAAGGGAAAATGGAAGAGATGCTTTAAAAACTGAAATGACTAATATGTTCAGTCTCTAAAACCACATTTATAATATGTTTGTCTAAACTGAAAATGCTCTATTGCAAGAATTGCATACAAGTTTTAGGGAAATAAGTATTTGCAGTGAAGTTTATGAATGAGCATGGATATTATTTCTTTAATAAATCAGTACTATAAGGCCTCTTAGAGAAAGTTGTAGCCTGTCACTTCACTGTGGTGTTCAAAAGTATCATCTTGTAATCATCAAAAGCCCACACCTTTATAACCGTGTTGCATGGAATTTGAAAGGGATAAATATTGCTGGGTTAATCTCAGATTTCACTCAAAAAGATCAGTGATATGGATGTCGTCCCTTGCTGTGAAGAGCAAGAAAACAGGAGCTCCTGTAACTTTATCTTAAGTTCTTATTTATATATATGTAATTTTGTTTACTGAGTTGATGAGATCTAAATGGATCCTTTAATTTCTTTGTACCCATGGTTTTAGGATTACGTTTGATTTGTAAGCTGATTATGTGTAATACTTTCACGAAACATTTATGGAAATGATAAACTTCATTTGCAAATATCCTTGAGTTCTTCACTGTTCTTTTTGCTGCCTTTTTCTTCTAGGAGGAAAGGGAAAAATGTGACAAAAATATGCTACTTTCTAGAGTAGCAAGTCCTAGAAAGACAGTTCTATTTTCCATTATCAGTTTAGTTTAATTAATTTCTGTAGTCTGTTAGTAGACCAGATGCTGGATTTGCTGTCTCTAGAACAGACTTCCATCTAGACATTTTTTTACTTAACTGTTCATCTTTCTATGTTGTACCTTCTTTTTGTTTTAGGCCGGCATGCATTTGTTCATCTGAAGAAATAAAGACATAAGAGATGACTGAAAGTAGGACTGTCAAACTTGTCCTGTCCTTCTTTTCCCAAAACTTCTAGGTTCAGCTTGGGGGGTGGGTGCAGAACAACTAAGAAACCTGATTTGAGCTATAGGATGCGTTAGTAACTTTTGAAAGACAGTGAACAGCTATTTTGACTTTTCTTACACCAAATTATGATAAATATAACTTGGGCTGCCTGTATTTGTCTACTGAAATCGGGACATACGTTTTTTAATGTCTGATTGTATAGTATGACTTCCTTATAACCATAGTTTTTCATCTTAAATACATCTTTC
>JANHGO010007039.1:0-20559 GCA_024606505.1 Aquila spilogaster
GGTATCTCCATAGGTGTTTCTGTCACATTCCACTCCCCGCTGCAGGTTTCCCCTCTCAAATCTGTTCTCCCAGAGGCGCTACCACCATCGCTGATGGGCTGGGCCTTGGCCAGAGGTGGGTCCGACTGGGAGCTGGGGAAGCTTCTAGCAGCTTCTCACAGGAGCCACCCTGCAGCCCCTCCCCCGCTACCCAAACCCCACCACACAAACCCAAAACATACACACAGAAAACAGAGACTGTTGGATGAGGTGTGTTGGGGCATACAACCCTGCCTAGACCTTCTGGAGACCACTCGTGGCCTTGTTGCCCTTGACTTTACCTAATCCCCTTTGAACTGCTGACACCATCAGGCTCCACAGCAAGATGAGTGCCTGCTGGGTAAAGCGTTTGGGCTGAAAGCAAATGCCCAGGCCCCTGACCAGGCCATGCTAATGGACCAGGACACATGAAACTGCTGAACACAAGATGAGAAACTAGTGGCTGTGAGAGATTACACTGTAAGAAGCTGCTGAAGGTCACAGATAGCCCCCCTGAGGGATGGCTGGATTTCACTGGAAGGGAAGGCTGGGGATCCTGGCATCCCCATGTCAGGGCCAGTCCCAGGCCTAATGGCACCTTCCCAACCGCTTCCTGATGTAAAGAAGTACCTCCTTCTCCCTGACATAGAGATGTTGGTCTCAACGCCTCCAGTACTGCAGGATTTGCATGCCAGCGGGATGTGAGTTTTACTCTATTGTGCCTTAGGGCAATACCCTAATTAGTGATTGGTTAGAGAAAGGTGTAAAATCATATGTGCTTTTTGTCTAGTGGTGTTTCATGAGGAAACATAGAGTCTGATGTGAGGAAAAACTATTTCAAGAGCGATTTGGGGTAGCAAGCGCTGCTTGCTCCAGTCCCAGGGCAGGACGGTCCATAAGGCACTTCATTCTCCTCAGCATTTCCTAATGACTACATCAGGAGGGTCCCTGCCTCAGGGGCTTCCATTTTTACCTGCCTTCATCTCCCCACATTTCACATGGCTGCAAAGTCCAAAAGGTTGCAGTGGCAAAAATTTGGGCACTGTAGTTCTTCAGTGATTACAGGGTTGTAGCATCAGCTGTGCAAAATGTGTTAACGGAGTTGATAAAATGCAGAAAGTAGCCTATGTGACAGCCAAAGGTGCTGCTATAAGTTGCATAGAGTAACTTAAGCCAGGTTTGCGTTAGCCAGGATAAGTATTGTTGTACTGTGGCCTTGGGAAGACATCCCCAAAGCTTGGCTAGTTTTACACTTCAAACAAAGTGTAACGGTGGTCAGTTGCAGCATTATTAAAATCTAGCTATCTGATTTTAAAACCAGGTATATGTTTGTATAGATCCCCACCACATTTTTAGATCACAGGTTACAAATACTTTTTTAAAAAGGTGCAAATTTCTCACCTTGTTCTGGAAGGGTGCCAGTGTACCTCTAGCTGTGCTGAATGTAGATGATCCTTACACTGAATGCCTTCTGCTTAGGGTTTGGGATTTATACTCTATATTATTGGAATTCAATTTGTGCTAAAACTACTTCAGCACACAGTTATTGATTCATCTTTTATAATAAAAAAATTTAAAGACTTTATATATTGATAGAGAAATACAGATCTAGAGGAAGACAACACTACTATCAAGGCATTTAAATGATGCCTGGATAAAGCATGCATAGATCAGAAATACAATAATTGTTGCTTCTTAGAATTCTACCCATCAGTTCCTATTTATTTGTTTTAACATTTTGGGCAATTACAAAGTCAAAAAAGGAATAATAACTGTTAATCTGTATTTCCTCAGAGGCCTGCAGATAAAAGCCGATGGGCAGAATTGTAGGTAATCAAAAAACGTACATTAAATTGTGCGAGATCAAAACCTGTAGAAACGTACCACATCTTTTAAGCAAGCAATAAGGGCTAAAGCTAAAGAGGGGATCAGATTGTTGAAATCACATGGCATCTATACAAGTAAAATCCATTGCTAAATTGCTTCTTCCAGGCCACTGGAGACAGTTTGTTATCTTCACGTTAAAGCACCTGCCAGTTTTATTTCACTTTACTTCAACAGGATCCGGAAACTAGGTATTCACCTGCCTGAGCCCTCTGAAGACTTAATTTCAGAGCACACCTATGCACCAAAATAGAGTCAGCCTCCATACAAAGCATAATGATGGCCCCTGCTGTTTCCTTTAACATAAGTGTTTGTCAGCACCAACCAGTACTGATCGTATTGCCTCCTTTCATGTCATAGCCCAACATTTCAAGCTTTTGAGCAGGATGTGGAAGATTTCATTCAATCCTCTCCTATCTTAGAGGAGTGCACAAGGGATCAAGGGGAAGAGAATGAACTGTTTCTTTTATGAAGCTACATTCCTGAACAAAAAATGATCCCAGACTGAGCCAGAAAGAGAGCGCAAGATATAGCATGCCACTACAATGCTAGTGGTTCAAGCACTTGTCTAGAATTTTTGTCTTATTATTCCTACCACAAGGATATTTTCTAGAATTAGCATGGAAAGCATACTGGGATAAAATACAAAAACAGGCTAAATGCATTATTTAAATTTATCTTACTATCCATTAAGACTATATTTTATATTCTTAATGGTATTAGAACATTCAAGATAATTAGAAAAAAATATCACCGGGGGAAAAAAGATTTTTATAGTGTTATTCAGCCAAACACTTGGGGAAAATACCAAATATTTTTGCTTGAAATGTTGATTTTGTAAAACTATCACTGGCAAACCTAGCAGTTTCAGCTATATTTCAAAATAAAATCAGAAAACAAACAAGAAAAAAGCTGGAGGTCATAACTTCCTATGGCTTAACCATGCATTCTGCATGGTTACTTTGAAGATGTTTTCTCCACTTGTATCACTCCCAGTGCTTTAGAACTCTATGATTAATATTGAAATCAATTCCTCGTTTTGGCTCAAGCTGCTCATAGAAATATTGATTTTTTTCATGCACAATTTAGTTGGAGGAAAGGAAGAAAAGCTCACCTAAATAAAAAAAATCTGTTAATATAAGCCTCTTCACCACAGGCTATCAGCTGTTCCCCAAACCAACATCTTTCCTAGCTCTGTCAAGCAATTTTCATTTTACGCTTCTCAAAAGCTGCAGTATTAGATACAGATAAATGCTATACTTTCTTTGCTGATTGCATCAAATGTGTATCTATGTAAAAGAACAAATCTAAATTGCACCCCAAACAATGAACTCAAAGCCCCAGTGAATTTAGGTCCTGGATATTTACTAACATTAGGAGAATGTTATTTTACTGGTCACTTGTAATTATATAGCGATGACCTTGGGATTTCTGAATTTCACAGCTCCCTTCTGCTCTTTCTGTTCTATTTTCTGTAGGCTGTTGCAGAAATACAAAATTAGAATTGTAAATTAAGGCATTACATAAAAGCCACTGGATTGGAAATCATACCTACTTCACAAAAGGCGGGTTCATTTTACAGAGTTTATTTTCTCCACAACAGTGCAGTGGCAAACTGTGAGTATGGATAGTCCTACAAATAATCCCTCAAATGCATTCTTCATTTCAGTGGTTCCTACTTTTGATAGTGTCTTCTCATATTATATATTTGCCCTTTAATAAGCTCTGCTTCCTCATACTATAACTCTCCTCCACTTCCTTCTCACTTCTTATGAGGTTTTGGGGGGTTTGTTTCTCTTCTTTTTTTTTCACTTTAGCATGTATTTATCCTACGTGTCTAATTGGCTGTTTCTTTTCTTGAATCTTAGTTAAATATTTCCTCAATTCAGTTTATACCTTGCAGGGAACGTTGTGGGTTCAAGTGTAAAGGCATGGATAAGTAAGCAAGCTTTAAGCAGTCCAGGAGGCTCTTGGAGTGCATTGAGGATAATTTCTCAATCCAGATGGTAGACAGCTGAACTGTATGACCATTCTGGTACCACATATCTATTTCTCTCTGACTTTAAAGTTGGCTTGATAATTCCCTGACACTAAGGTTCTCATAGCTGAGTTATCGAAATGCCTTGCCTCCTCATAACTTTATAAACCGCACCTTTTTAGAGTTCATTCTATCAAAGTATGACTTAATTGTCAATGATCATATGTTTGGTACCATCTCATGTTAAAACATGTAGATATATTGCTAGTGAACATTTTATGACCTTCACATCTTCTGATATTGTATATTCAGCTATTCATATTTGGGAAGTTTGCCTTTTCTTCTAGAAGCTTAGGTGCTGTAAAACAAAAATTGCAATCCCCCAAATATGATAGAGATAACATGGAAAAAGAGTTACACTGAAAAAGCAGGATGTCATATACAATTCCTATGACATTCCCAAATGGTACAGTAACTTAACAAAGCCATTAACATGATGCCTGCAATCATACAGAATCATAGAAATACTGTTACAATCTTTAATCAATCAAAAGACTGAAAATGGCTAATTAGGAAAAGATACAATTGGCAAAGCTTATATGTTTGGTTATTTTGAAAGAAATGTACTTTCTACATTCCAGCAGCAGCTTTGAGTCAGGCAAGCTGGTGAGCTTTTATCTGATTTAGTCAAAACACCCAGCTGGAACAGACATCTGGAGAGAACTGGGGAAAATGAGGGAGGCAGCAATTAAGTTTGCTCTGACTGAGTGCCTTCCTCCACACCAGCTATAGAAGGACAGCTGGACAGGGTCACCAAACCACCCAGAAGCAGAGAGTACCTTCTGCAGAGGAAAGGAAAGCATTTCAATGAGCTCAGAGCTAGCTAGACACTGCTGCTTGTATGCCATTGTCTACAGCCAGTCTAGTGTCCCATTTACAAACAAAAGATGTATAAGGGACAAACATTCATCCCTGAATCCTTCCTCTTCTGTCTGCCTTTTTCCTGTGGAAAAGTGAAATTCATTGTCCATGTTCCCCTCTGTAGCTACAGCCACCGACCTAGTGGGGGAGTTAGGATTGCTCTACAGCTGGGAGCTGGCACTACAGCCAAACTTTGTACAATTGCTTTAGCTTAAAATAAGGTTGGCAGAACTGATTTCTGGTTTTGAGATGCTTGATGGATATACATATGTACTGCAAAAAAATGTTCTGTATTGTCCCTGTAATAAAGCCCTTCAGGAGAGAATATCTAGCTCAGGTAGTTTTTCCAGCAGAGGAAAGTCTCTCCCCTTTCTCCAGATGCAAATGCCAGTAATCCCAGCTCAGCTGCAGCTGTGCTGATAAAGAGGGTCTGGAAAGGGAAGTGAGAAGTCAGCAGGCCCTACAGCAAAGATGCCTGTGCAGTTAGGCTGTCCTGTTAGGCCAGGTATCACTGGCTCTTCATGTTTTGGGAGGTAAATCCTATTAAATCTCTGCAGTTGTGCAATGGGGAAGAGTAATTTTTAGGAAAAGATAACATGCTCCTACAATACTGGTTGAGTCACAAGTGTATGAGATAGATAGATAGACAGATAACAGTACTGCAGTATAGCTTACTGTTTGGAAAGAGCTGCTTAGATGAGGTCTTTCCTTATCTTTCTGTGCTTAGGCTGCTTAGATAGTCTTGTGCTTTTTCGTAAGAGGTCCTTTAGTTTGCTTTGCTCTGAACTCAGGGAACCTGGATGTAGGTGTTAAATAAGGAATATATCCTCCAAAGGCAACAGTTGTCCTGTAAAATATCAATGTCTTATTCTCACTTTTACTGTCTGCAAAGCATAATGATGGAGCTTTGAAAGCAATGTAGATTAAATATAATTAAGCCAATTATGTTCATTTGCACAGTGAAATCTTTTGGATTGTAGGATTGACATATATAATGGAGGATTTACATTTTAAATGCTATGTTCTGAAGCCTTATCTGTACACTAATTATTCACATTGCTATAATACAAAACCTAAAGTTTGGCCATCAATGGCTGAGAAAGAAAGAGGTTCACTTCTTGGGGTATCATTTCTAAGTATGAACTCTATAGTCTTCATGACTGTGGATGGCAACATGGGCCCAGTTTTACTTTCAGTGCTTCATTCTGCACTTCTTGTGTTTCACTAGGGCAGCAAAACAGCTGACAATCTACTCAATATTTTCACCTGAAAATCTACTTTGCTTAATGAGCAACTCAGTTATAAAATCACCATTGAAATACCTATTGTCTTGTGGGGCTTTGATTTGATACATGACATAAAGCATCCTTGAAACTATTCTTAATTAAACCAAGGAAAATTCCCACATTAGGAAAAAGCAGAAATATCTGAGACCCATACTACTCAGCACTTGAAGTAGCATGGTAACAGGTAGAGTTTGTATGCATCTATCTGCCCCATGTAGACTAAAACTTAGAGATACCTTTGCTCCCACCTGTACTGAATCTGCTTGAAGCTTATCAGCTGTAACACTGAGCATGCTAGAGTCAGAGTTTGAGGTGAAATATTTGTTAACCTCCAAGGGAGTAGCTGCAGCCTGTGGGTAAGTAAACCTTTTTCTTCAAGCTGAAAAGTCATTCTAACTTATTTTTACAGTAGCAATGATTTACAGCTTAGTGTATTTTTATTTTTAATGGCGACACATACAACTATGATTTGTTTACTTCTATGAATTTCCTTCTATGTAACACCTAATGTGCACTATAGAAAAAAGACTACAGGGTGCTAGAACTTCACTATCAAGACTTATCTGAAAGTGCCTCATAATTACCATTATTTAATTCTAAGCCCTGTATACTCAATTTAATTTCTAACACTAGAAACATGAGGTGACTCTTCTTGATAACTTAATAGCCATAATTATTTTGATTTAGTGAAGCAGTTCACTAATGTCTTGTGTTGGTTTGTGGTGTGGGTGGCACAATGTTCGTTGAATGTCAGGGCGGGGGGGTCCCCCCCAGATCTGACAAGTAGGTTCCTACAGTTTTAAAACTCTGCAATTTTAGACATGCTTTAGACCAGTACCAGATAACTGTGAAGACAGAAAGTCAAACTGCAAGCATTTGTCAGTAACCAGTAAAGAAGTCAAATGGCACCTTTTTTATTCCAGTGAATTTAGTTTAACCTGCTTATTTCTTGGAACTAAGAGGTAAACATCTGCATCATAACCCATACTACATTTTCTGTGATGTTTTTGGAATTTCAAGTGTAGAATTGCTGTAAGTAGAAATACAAGCAAATACTGACCATCCTAATGAAGGCAAATGTCTTCTCAAAGTTTTTTAAAGCAAAGATGTAATTCTGATGTGTTATGTCTTTGCTCTGTAAGGAATTAGCATATAAAGCCTATTGTTTTCTTGAAAACAGAGTTCTAAAACACCATAATGTTGTAGCTTTTTATGTTTTGGGCAGGAGGGAACTACTTATTGCCTTTCTAATGCACAGAAGTGTTTCTTCAAAGAAGTAAGAATGCTTTCAGTAAGGTAAGCCAAAACTGTTTTCCAAAAGCTAGTAGTGTCCTATTTAATGTTTTGCTCTTATAATGAGCTTGCCTCTCCTTTTTCTGCTCTGCATTCCAGAATTCAGTAATGTGCATGTTTGTAACTCTAGCTTCTTGTTTTAAATATAATTACACTTAGAGAAAGAGCTGGAAAGTGCTGCTGCTTCTTCATGTATTATTATGAAAGTATAAGAAGTTTAGAAGGGGGAAGATCTCGGTGGATTTTCCATAGAGCAAGTGTTTGCACCAAAATAAACTTTAATGAGTATCCTTGTTAAAGGTCCTTGAAAAAGAGGAAGGCTGGAAAGTGACAACTCCCATTGGGGCAGAGCTTCAGAAAATGTATGTGGGTGGTATGTACCATATTTTGGGATTTTCCCTGTTTACGCCGAAGTAGAAAATCTTGACCTTTTGTAGTGGATCAGACTGCTTTTTGAAGAAACAGCTTGCTCCATTTATTGTATTATCAGGTAAAAACGGTCTATTCCAAAACCATATATGGTTCTTGCGCATCTCAAATAGAGGTGGCTAAATCAGAAGCAGAAAGCCACAGAGGAAACTACTAGGAAAAAAAAACTTTCTCTAGAACGTCAGTTCTATCTCATCCTGCAGTAAAGAGGTAGAGCTTTTATTTTAATTTTCCTTGAAACTGTATTTCTCTTATTCTTCATGTTCTTGGTTCAGCTTCTTCCTCTTACTTTCCCACCTTGGAAGCCCTTTTCAGCTCAGGCATTAGCCCTAGAATATCTAGGTGTTAGCTTAAATTTTGAATAGTTGTTTGAGGTAAGTGTGGTTTTACTTGATATGCTCCAAAACTAGTCCCCACTTTATAAAGAAATTTTGTGTAGGTCCCTAATCCATTTAATCGATTTTTGCCTTTACACTGCCTAGTACTGGTGTTGGTACAGTAGATGCCGACATACTTCTTGGGGCTTCCATAGACAAGAACCTTTTGTTTTAACCCCTTCTATATTTTGTATTCTTTTATACTAGAAATCAAGAGACTGGCAGTTCATAATATCTATTTTATAGACAACTTTGCCATAGCAACAATGTGGACTTTGCCTTTGACTATGATGGAGATTTTTCCTATTCTCTAAATTCACAATTTCATGTATGTGTCCATGCATGCTCGTATTTCCTTAGTCTGAGAGGCTTTCTTCCTTAGGTACCTGATGTAGCTGCTGACATGTTACCGGTGTCCCCTGACCCTTGTCAACCTGGCAAGCTGTTGAATCTATCCAGCTTCTTTTAAAAAGAAAATATTAAAAAATCTGAATCTCTTTGAGGGCAGATAAAATTTAGCTCCTTGTCTTGAGTTCATCTCAACTGACTGACTCATTTTGAAATACATCTTGCTGTGCTGATGAGTGTTAGCCTTCACATCGTAAAAGATTTTTAATTGTGTGACTGTAGATATGATGGAGTACACCATGATCTACTGGTAACAGTAAAGTCAAGGGCCAGATAGGAATGTCTCAAAGTATTTAAATAAGGAGAAAATCTGTCAAAAATCTTATTCCCATATAGTATATGTTTCCAAACATCCCTCTTTGCTCTTTCACAGTTTTTTTTTAACATTAGTCATCAAGAGTGGTTAATGTGTAAAAAATAGTGACATGCTGTTATTGGAAATAAATTACATTGTGCATTTGTCTGTATTTCAGTGAGTGACTGGATTGCTACGAAGGGACTGTTTATAAATTTTGCTTCCCCTTACTTGGGAAACCACCAGGTTTTATCTAAACTATAGCAAATGTTTTGTTTCAAACAGATTTACCTAAATAAAACTGTACTTTTCAGGCCTCTCACAGTATTGTGACTTAAGAAAAAAAAAAAATTAAAGAAAAAAAAAATTTGGACAATTTATGACAATTCTCTGGTTCTGGTTGTGTTTTGTGCAGCAGCAGCAGCTTTCCTTAGGGCAGACTTGTGTCCATGCACACAGCCCAGCCTTTGCCTGCCACAGAGCAGACCCCATCCTGAAAGGGAGAGCCTGAGGAGCCAGTGTGATCCTGGAAACTTTTGTGTGTGTGTGCCAGAGAGGGGAGAGAGAGGGAGACCTAGCACAAAGGAGAGTAAGGGAGGAAGGCAGGGGAGAGAAGGGAGCTTGCTTCATGCACTGCTGAAGGCTGTCAGAAGCAGACTGTACGAGCAGCGCGCTGGCTGGTTTGCAATTTAAGGGACAACGTTCATTGACTTTATTCATTGAATTGCTGAAGGACAGATATGACATCCGACTGCTGCTTCTATATGTTCTTGCTTATTGGTACCAAGGGTAAGTGTACCTGACTTTTTTTTTTTCTTGTTTTGAACATTGCAAAGCAGATAGCTGATAAACTTCAGTAGTGGATTTTTTTTAAAACTATGATATCTCAGTGTTATTTTACAGTTCTTCATGGCAATTATTCTTTGATAGGATCGAAGTGTAATGCAGTCTCTCAAGGTTACTAGCTACATGTAAGGATCAGATATTTTTGTACTTAATGCTTTGAGAGCTACTATTAATAGTTATGAGCTGAAATTTAAAAATAAGAAACAGTTTAAATATTGCATGAATGCTTGCTGTAAATATTTAATGAGGGTACATATAGAAGTGACTCATTTCAGATGCCGTGAAATCCACATTTTAGACCCAGTTCAGTAGTTTGTAGTGGTACTGTGCAAGCACTACTAGAATTGGTAGCTCTCGAAAAGTAGGTTGTGAAGGTAGCAGGAATTTTTACCCTTTGATACAGCATGATAGGCAGTATAGCATGCAAGTTGGACACTGAATTAAATTTAAGTTTTCTGTCAGATGCAAGTCCCTTCAGTGTGGTGGGAGTTACACCTGACCTTCCGCTTGCTTTAGTAATGTTTTTTTCATTTCATTCAAGTAACCTGTTTGTAAGTGCTGCTTTTGACTTTGGTAAAGCTGTCCCTGTGAAGCTGCTGATACTGATCTATATGTTGGATTTTCCTAAAGTTTATCATTTTCTTTAGCTGCAATTTTTATATTTAAAATTGCATTTTGTTGCACAATGTCAATACTAAAATAATATTTTATTAATTTTGCAGATGAAATATCTAGCCTTTGCAATATCAACTGTTTTGTTAAACTAATAGGAGCATAAGGTTGAATTCTGCCATCTTCTTCTTAATTGAACAATAGCTTGCTCTCTCTCCCACTTTTAAATTAAACCTTTTGGGGGTTACATGTGCATACTATGCTGCTTAACATAAGATTTGTAAGGGATATTGCCCACATTAGGAGTTTGGGAAATAGAGCTCCTCTTACCGTTATTTTTACCATTGCAAAGCTTAGTTAAATCTGTGGAAAAACTCTAAGCATTTCTATGATGTTTTGGACGAATACATAATATGTGAGCTGCAAGCATGAAAAAACAGTGATATTAATGTATTTGGAATTAAGCAGGCTATGATAATGAGATTTTTATCAAGCCTGTGAGCGAAGTCTGGCTTCATATGTACCAGCATTATCCATGAGCAATAATCCAATATTTAAAGGTAGTACTTCAAGGTATGCAGAATAAAATCTAAAGGATTTCAACAAATTAAGCCTTTCACTTTACTGTTTTCTATATCAAAACAGTAAAATGTTGAAACATTCATATAAGATGTGCAAATCATTGTTGGTATAATTTCTGCTGGATTAAATTAATCTCACCTGTGGATTTTATAAAACTTATTGAAATATATTGAAGCATATTGCAAAATAGGACAGCAGATGAGGACAGTGAATGACTACAGGCCTTCTAGTATTATAGGTATGATGGCCATTACCTTTTTAGGTGTTTATTGGCTCATCATATATAGCATATTATAACATTTATAAGAAAACCACATCGCTCATCTAGATTTGTCAAAGAGAGAAGCAGTGCACTCATAGATTAAAGCACATGTATGCCTGGAGTCTCTGCCACCTGTTAGTGCTCTGTTTTGCCCCAAAATCAGTTTAGTGCCACTTCTCCCAACCCCTCTCAGTGCACAGTTCATAGCTTCACTGCCTTTCAGAGTTTTCAGCCAGCAATCTGAATTGTAACCACATCTACAAGTTGGCTGATTTCATCTGCACAATAGATTTAAGCTTTGCTCAAGTCTTTAGGCTAGCTGATATTAAAAGAAACACTCCTGAAATAAGTATAGCTGTGCTTAGAAATTGGATTTGCTGTTTATAGACTGCTAGAAGTTCAGCAGTAGAGGTTTGTTGGGAACGCGTGTTGTTGTTGTTGGGTTTTGTTTGGTGGGTTTTTTTAATTTCTATAGCTCATAGATGCTCTTAATTCTTTAAAAAGTAAAATGAGAAATATCTATTGTACAAAAACTTCTCTTGCCTAACCCGTCAATGTTAATTCAATCTACACCTGTTTAGTTTTCTATTCAATAGCTGAAGTTGCACCCAAATTACTCCAATAGCTCTTTTATTTTACTCTCTTCCTTCAGATTCTTCATTAAGTCTTTTTATATGAAAACCTTTCCTTCCAAAATCCAAATAATCAAACTAATCCAAATAATCAAGCTTTTTATGCACCAGCAACTCTCGGCACCTTCCTGACTACTTTCCCATGTGGACTATACTATACCAGGTAGAGGGTTTCTTTGAAAACAAAGCAGCATCTATACCACGGGTTTTGCCAGCGTGACAGCATCAGTTGTAACATGCAGAAAAGTACATTTCAGGCTCCAGTTGTGGAACTGGCAGTATTGAATGGGTAGCCAGGATAAACATCTGCCTGGGTGGCTGACCCCCCTTGCAAAGCTAGCAGGTCACTTAGGCATGTGGCTGGCATTGCGCTGGCTGTTGCCACATCTTCTCTCAGTAAAATAATCAACAGTAATCGCTGCAACAACAATAGTGCACATTTGTGTCTTTAGAGTCACTTTGATTAGCTTTCTGGGGACAAAAAACTACTTTGTCTTCCTGGATTTTGGCTAAGTGACAGACTCTTAAACAATTCATTTATCAATCATTAAGAAAAACAGAAGAACATTAGTATCTAAAACTATTCAAAGTGAATTCCAAAAGGGATTTGGCAGGCTCCTTGTGGAAAACAATTGCGACTGTTCCTATTTTAACCCTGTATGCTCTGTGCCCCTACCTGAAGTTTCCCAATCCTATTTCTGCTTGTGCCTACAGTTCCCCTTCCCTCCTCTTTCTGTTCTTCCCCTCATATATTTTTTTCCTTCCCTTACCCTCACTTCAAAATGCCAAGGAAAACTTTCTTCAAACCATCTGAAACTTGTTAGCCCTTCTGGTGCTGCATGCACGTGACAGCTGTTTTCAAGGCCAAGATCTCTTATACCAAATGCTTTCTGTCAAAAGTGGGAAAGAGACCATCCCAAATCATTTGGGACACGGTTGTGCAGGATAGTGTTCTTGTTTACATAGTTTGTAACATATTTTAAGATTCGTTCCAGATTTGTAAATAGGAAAGTGAAATTACTTCAGCCTTTGCACAAGCTCAAATAATCATTGTGTAATAATAATTTTTGGGGTATTTCTTTTCTTTCATTTATCTTGGGCATTAATCTGGCTTCCCTGTGGCTAGAAGAATAATGTGCATCTTGTATGTCTATGTGTACAACAAAAATTAATATACTTACAGAAAATCAGGGATGAAGACTAGATTTCCTGAGGAAAAATTCCTCTAATGTCAGTTAGAGGGTAGTGTAAAAGTCTATATAATACTGAAGCTCTGAAAGTTAGATGATTGTCATCTGCACAGGCTGGTCTGCCTGCAACTGCTGCATGGGCAAAGATGCTTTCACCTCTCCTTTAATAGCACTAGGGGCTACCCAGCTTGCAAACATGTCTTGACTGTTTATAGCAACTCTACCAGACTTCAACCATTTGCTCTGAAATTTTATGTGCAATGTGGACTTTTTTTTACCTTAAGCAAGAAGACAAGCAAAACTTTACCAAAATAATTTCCATTTTTCAGAAAGTGAGGAATTGGTACTTTGCCTATGTTGAACAGTTCTGGGAATCTTGTATTAAGCAATGCCTTTTCTTAAACAGATAAGGACTTCTACAGTATTCCTCTACAAAATCACTGTCTGAGAGATAGTCCTCTGACAGGCCATCCTACTAGAGTTAATGAGCCTGTTCAAGCCTAGTTGCAGTAGCATAAAAATTAACGTTCTCTAATGCATGTTCCTGGATGCTAGAGACCAGTGTGCAACTCATCAGAGGAACTGTCACCAGTGATCTCGGTGAGGGTTTCCTGGTGGTGACGTGTTTCCTGTGCTTTGAAGCCATCAAATCAGACTTTGAAATGACTGGTTCAAGGCAGGGAGGTGTAGGAAGCTGAGAGGATCAGGAAGTCATATTGGTTGTGTCTGAAAGACAGAGAAGGTGCAAATGTATTGGGAAGGACTGAATGAGGAGACTGAAAGCAGGGGCTAAAGGGAGAGGAAGGTGGGACAAGAGAGCAGAGAGGTGAGGAAAAAGGCTAATGCTACTTAGAAAGGGAAAATGGAAATCAGAAAGGCTGTTGGTCTGGGAGGGTAGAGACTGAGGAAAGGGATGTGTGAGAGGGAGCCAGCAGGGAACAGTGAATTAATTGAAGGAGAAGGAAAGGAGCTCCAAGAGGGGAGTGTCTGAACAATAAAGTCAGAGGGTAGTGAGACCAGAACTGGGACCCTGTGCAGGCAGAAGAGGAGCAAAGGATGGGAAGCAGGTAGTGATTAGGCAAGAAAGGATGAAAGTGAAGTAAGCAGCCAGGGTGAGGAAAAGGTGGGACTGAGCAGAAAAAGGAGCTGTGCTTGGTGGGGTGAGCACTGTGCTACAAAGCCAGAAGGAAGCTCAAGATTGTCCTGTTGCTCACTGTCTTCTAGCAAAATGTCTCCTGCATAACACCTCTGCTCAGAGGCTGGTAACATGCAATCGGATCACTCTACCCTCTCGAACACAAAAGGTCTGGCAGGCTAAAGGATCTGAACTAGTGATTCAGCATGGTGTCATGTTATGAAATGTCAGAGGAAAACCAATTTCCTCTTTTAATAGCCCAGGATGTTACCTATGTCAAAGAATGTTACTAATTTTGTGAACTCAGTGCTTAGGAATAGAGACAAAGGATGCAATCTTAATTAGTCCTATGTGCACATACTAAGTTTTCCTCATGCTATAACTCCACAAAAACTTGTGCTTTGTGTACTGCATTTGAAGAATGAATCACAAAGTTATAGTGAATTACGCTGCCTGTGTGACCCTTTATTCATTTGCTGTAGAAGATAAAAAGTGAATGAGGCTGGAGATTACAAAATGATGGCCATGTGATGAAGGCAACTGAACTCTGCTCTGGCAAACTGATTTCTGTTCCCGTTTCTTGCCCCAGACAGTGATGCTCTAAATGCTTCTTAAGTGGATAATAATTATATGGCAGGTTTTCTAGGTTTTTTAACTTGATCATCCTGATGTGGCAGTGTTCATTTCACAGCTGCCACTGAAATCTGTAAGAGCTATGCTTTAAGTAATCTGTGAAACTGATTCTGAAAGCAGGAACCTAAAATTAGCAGAAACACTTGCCATACATATGTTAATGTCTCAGCTCCCCATGTGAGCAATAATACCATATTCTAAACTGTAATCTAAGCAATCTGTGAGGACTTAAATATGGGAAGTTTCATTATTGTAGCTGTATGACTAAACTAATGAGGAATTTAATATTGTAACTTGTAAGTGGTTAGACTGTAGACTAAGCAGCAGGATGTCAGTAATCCATTAGAGGACTAACCAAAGTGTAGATAAAATGCCTGTAGTATTATATGGAGGTGTGTTTGCAGAAATGTATGGAATTTAAAGATCTGTGACAGAATTTGAATATATGCTGCTAATAACTGATGTCGCACATAAGGAAGTGACTTTGTGTATGCAAGGAAGTAATGCACAGTGTTATGCTTACTACCTGCTGTGTTGCCCTCAATGCTCATGAGGGATCCAGCATGCAGTTGACTTGCGTGACAGGGCAAGATACAGATACCAGGAAGAATGACTGATGGGAAAATATGGATTTGAATGAGTCTCTGGAGCGATCAGCTGACACCTGCTGGGGAGAGCCAGCCCTGGGAGGGCAAGTTGGCCCTGTATACCTGACGTCAGGAGAAGAGGGTGGCTGGGCAGTGGGGAGGAAGAGCCCAGCAGCAGCTACAGTGATCCTGCAGGACTTGTGCACATGAGATCACTTAGCAGAGTTTATCCAGAGAGGATGTTAAATCACCCAGTCCTGTATGCCGCAGGCCACTGTGTTCCACCCACGTACTCTGCAGCAATCCTGAGGCTTTATTTGGTCAAAATGTTTAAAAAGTAGTTGTCTCCTCCAGAGGAGATCAAGTGCCACTACAGCAGTAAGAATGGCAGAGGCTGTATGGTGATTGAGACTTGAAGATGTACATACATCTGTCAAAGCAGGTGAACATTGCCTTTCTCCTGTGTTCTGCAGAGAAAATAAAAGCACTGACTTGACCTGGGAGAGGAGTCTTTTTCCCATCACAGACCTGATTGTCAGTGCTGTGCTGAACATGGGGAAAAATGCACAGTGCTTGGAAAGGTGGTGGTGGTATTTTTTTACTTAGAAAAATATTTTTTTTTCTGTTTTACTTTTGGTTTTCAGTTGCAGTTAAAAAAAGAGGTCTAAAAATAGATAAGGGAGCAATAGACAACCTCTTCTTTGGAATCAGCTACTAAGAACAGCATCCTTTCATGAAACTTAAGTTCTGGCCACAACATAGTTAAAGCCAAAATTTGGGCTGTATGGAAAAAAAGGGACTACATTAATGAATTTAAAAGCCATGTGATTGTGGGTCAAATGCCTTGATTAGTCTGGAGAAGTTAATAGTAATACAGTTGACAAAGATGATCTGCATTTTTAGACAGTTATTCAAGAAGGCCCATCTACCATGAAAATACACTCCCTGATGTCATTTTCTGGTCTTCAATTCCAGGTTAAAGCACAAGAATTTACTGTTATGTTGTATTACGTAGGAACTATAGACACCGGTTTTCAGAAAATTTCATTCTTTTCTAGTATTCAATTAACACTGCAAGCCTCTAGTTGTTTTGGTATTTTCTTTGTATTTCAGAATCTGTTGTATAATAACATTAGTTTCAAAGTGTTTCACAACTAATTCCTTTCAAATTCCTCCTGTGGCTGGTTTGAAAATATTTTCATTTAGAAATGCTGCTTTATCTTCAGTACAGATTTCCAGCATCATGCAGAAAGAATACAACCACTTTGTTCTTTCCAAATATGTATCAGAAATGGGTATTGAATAGTTGGGCTTTTCTACGCTCCTAAGACTTATGTGTCACATGAGGTTTTTCTTTTTTCTTAATATGTTTTAGAAAAAACAGTTATTTTTAAATAAGTGTTGATTATTTCTCTAGCATGCCTACCTATACATTTTTAGTTTTTATCACTATTTGGTTTTATTTTCATTTTTTTCTTTTTTAAATCTTTCATTTACATATTCACTGCTTTCACATCATCTTTAACCAGATTGGGTTTTTTGCCCAGAGAAATAGTTGTTGTATTTATGGATATGCAGCTTTGGAGCATCTAACATCCAACTGTTTTTAGTACTAGGATATGATCTTGTAAGTTACAAGTATATTATTCTGATATCAATCTATAAAAAATTCAATCTATAAAAAATTCAATCTATATATATATAAAAAAATACAGCCGGATTGTGATGTCTGGTAACATAAAAAACTCTTTTTAGGAATTAACTCTTCATGGAAATAAGGTATCATAGCAAAAATTCTCCATTTTAGATGTGAAGTTTTAAGATTTACTCTCTCGACATATCCAGCAACATCCTGTATATTTTATGTAGGGAAACATTAGGAGCTAAGAATATTTAATACATCTTCACTGGGTGGACTATAGGTAATCATGTAGGTCAAATTAATTAAGGATCCTACAGTTAAAAAAATAAAGGTACTGTCTTTAATATGATAGACAATAAAAGAACACAGACACATTGACTTTAGATCATTATTGTCCTTTCGCATCCTGTTGTGTGTGATTCAAGATGTCTGTCAAAGCATTTAGCTATGTAGCTTTTAATGCCTCGGCAAAAGCTGTGCTCCAATACTCTCTCTTCTCAGTCGCCTTTCCACTGTTGTGATAGCTCTATCACAACAGTCTCTTACGATCCCCGCTGAGACCGGGGCTGTATTTTTCTAGGCACTCTTCTGCATGCCTTGCCCCAAAAAGCCCGTTGTCTGAGTCAGCAAGTCAGATGTGGGCTGAACGGGGACCTGATGGGAAGGTGTCACAGGACCAGGGTGATGCAACAGATCACTGTTGGAGAAAACGTCTCCTCCTCCCAACCCTGTGTCCTGCCTTGTGTGCCACGCTAGAGAGGGACTGTGATAGCGCTACGCTAATTTAAGCTGTTTCGCAGAGCATGCTTTCACTTGTGTTAGAAACAAGAAAACGCTCAGTGTCAGGAATGGACATCATCATGCGTTAATTTAGCTGGAGTGGGGTTGAAAGGAAGAGAAGGAGGAGCTATAGACTATGTGGAGGCAGCATCCATCAGTAATCCATGTGAAGGTATTGTTTAGCCAAACTGCATCTAAAATGGAGGCAAACTTCTGAATGTATTTTCTCGTTATCTTTTCTAACTTACTTGGGAAAAATTAATATCCAGATAACTTACACCTATGTGCTGCTAATGCAACATTTCTTTATGTACATTAATAATTGTATAAAATCTAGAAGTTATAATCTTAAAATCTATAAATCTTAATCTGCATGTGCATTTTTATATAACCTGCAAAAGAAGAAATAAGCTAGATGTCTCGGCTCATGGTTCAACCAGCTAACATTATTCACTTTAAGAAAGTCAGAAATCCTATTAGCTTGCGATAATTTCTGTTTTATGGCAGTTTAACTGGAGTGTCACAATTTATAGTGGTGAATTTTGTTTATTCATAATAAAATATAGTAGAGATTGGAAAATTTGTGATTTTTAAATTGAAACAAGTATTCATGTGTGAGAATCCAATAGTAATGCATTTATTTAAGCACAGTGTCTGCCAATTGATTTTTCACAAAGTAGTCACGTGAGCTCTTAGAGGACAAATTCCTTAAAATACTTTCAAATTATAATACTTCAAAGACGAACAACAAAGGATTCCATTTTTATAATACTTCAGGAGGGTGGAATCTCATAGATTTATAGGGCACAGCAACCTCCCAAATCTGAACTTGTAGTTCTATATTAAATTTAAATTCTTAATAGTTATAAATGGTTTTTAGTAACAAAAGTATGTGAATAAATAAAATGTATCAGGTAATCCTGTCTCAGTCTCACCAAGAAATAATATATTTTTATTGTTACAAAATTAATCTTAAGTATGCTTCAGAGCTTCATTTTAAGTTATGCTGGCTTAGTTCCATTGTAAGAACTATCATTAACATCTTTTTAGCCTTTATTAAAGGCACAATGAATGAAAAAAAACAGATTATGTTTCATATTTCAAGTACTTCATGCAGGGCTCCAAAAACACTTTCTTCCATTTCTCTCTCTGGAGTCTTAGAAAAAGCTTACCTGAGAGTATTTTACAAAGATTTGTTTAAGATTGTGTTACTTGGAAGAAGAGGAAAAATACTGTGGCTTCTGAAATTGTGGCTGATGTGGAGCTTGCTTAGTTCAAGTGACTCAGTAGCAAAATAAGACACTAAAGAGCAAAAGAAGATGGAGAAAGAGAAAATAAAATCTCCCACTCCCCCCCCCTTCGGGTTCTTTTCCTCAGCCTGTGGTCGGGCTGGCTGTTCTCAAATCTATTTTTCTATCATCAACGTTGCACAATGTTCATTCTACCAGTCTTTTCTTGTGATGGGAGGAAAAAAAAAAAACAAACAAACAAACCAAAAAAAAAACGTACCAAAATTGGTATGAAAGAAGTTACAGCTAAGTCATGCTTTTTTTTTTTTTTTTTTTTGAAGGGGGGAAGTCAGTTTTGCCCTTTTCGACCTAAGAAAAGTTAGGCAAAGTGTTATGACCTTTTTGATTGTTTTCTGTTATGAGAAGTTAATGATAGTCACATAATTCTTTGCTATTCTGCTCATTTACAAATAATGTATTCTCAGAATATCATACCATTAGAATATTGGCAAGTAATTCCCCTGTTCGTTGCCTTTCTAATCTCATACCCTTTTTAATTGCAGCTTTCTCTTAGGGCTTTGCTACAAGTACTTTCTGTCTCATCACCTGGATTTCTTTTTACTTCCATGCGTGAATGCACATGTACACAAACTCCTCTCCTGTATATGATATTGTGTCATGAAAGTCACTTAAATCTGCCTTTTCTTTATAGAAACTTAAGAGACATATTACAAATGTCTGTTGTTTGTTAATTTAAATAATTTAGTTTTCACTAATCAGTGTTTCATTCATGCTTACTTTACATATATGGCTGACTGGGTTAACTTGTGCAAAGCAACAAGTCTAAAGTGAACTTCTTTGCAGTAATCTCTAGTTACTGTCATTATGTATTTAAATTCAGAATGCTGGTTATCCAGGTGAGGTGAATGATAGTTGCTTGAGGGACACTAATTTATTGATAACCAGCTGTCCTTGATCCTCTTGGCTAAAGTACATTTTAAATTATTTGATGGCTCAGATTTAAAAAAAAAAAAAAAAGTCTTCATTAGCTTACTAATAAGCAT
This sequence comes from Aquila spilogaster, assembly GCA_024606505.1. Classification (NCBI taxonomy): domain Eukaryota; kingdom Metazoa; phylum Chordata; class Aves; order Accipitriformes; family Accipitridae; genus Aquila; species Aquila spilogaster. Next base: position 20,084 of record JANHGO010007039.1, read on the forward strand.
GTTATAAGATAGGAAAATGAATGTAAGATGCATGGCAAATACTGCTATATAAGAAACTTTTTTCCCCTGTTATTACAAAACATCAAAAATGCCATTCCTGGTGTGAAGCTTCAGAGATTTTTTTTTTTTTTCTTTTATACATGTCTTTCAAAGGACAAAAAAAAATATTCTTTGAAACAGATTTCTTTTATCTTTGGGGCTCAAAGAGCCAGCCCAAGCACACTCCTCAGTGGTTATGAGGAAGAATCAGCTCCTGGGAGGGGAGTTTTCCTTGATTTTGGTGGCTATCCATTGCCTTTCCAGGCCTTTCAGGTGGGATTGTACTGACTATCATGGTGTATTTAACACATTTTACATTGGTGCCTTCATTTTTGTTCTATGTCTACTGACACCTGAACAAAACCCCAGTGTTTCACGTGTCCAGCTTTAGACTTGATATTGCACCGCTGTGCAAAAGAAATTAGTGAAATCAAAGG
>JANHGO010007040.1:0-20557 GCA_024606505.1 Aquila spilogaster
AATGAATATTTAATGACAATATAATGTGGCTATTTTTAAGAAATAGCTGACTACTGCAAAAAAAAAAAATTGGAAAGCTTCACAAATACAGGCATTTGGATCTAAACCACTGCACTGCAACCAAAACAGTCACAAAACTGAACACTCCAGAAAACACCTACAAATCAAGTCATCTAAAATTACTGATAAAAACCTTTTTGTCAGAAGGAGTACCAGCTACAAGAATGTTAATGCTTACCAAAAAAAAAAAGTGTATAATAGTTCAAATTTGATTAAGAATTACTAAGAATCACATCATATTTATGACCCAGCACTATGATCATGTTACAGTTATTGGACATATTCCATCACAATATTTGTTTAGCTATGCATTTGCTAAAAGAATAGTCAAGTTGCTGTCGTGATTAGAACCACTGAAGTCTTCTACATCCTTATCATTTGATTTTCTTCTCTCCATATTTGCTCTTCCTTCCAAATTTCCTCCTCCTCCTTTTCATTCTCTCTCTGAGTTTTCATATGCTAATGAACACTACTGCTCTTTTCAGCACAGGCCTTGAAGAGCACAAAATTGAAAAGTTCAAGACTGCAGAAAAAGTGTGATTCCATAAGTCCAAACACCATTATTCCACTGGACAGATACTCTGCAGCTCATTCAGAAGGAGGTGAGGTGCAGAGGAGATCGGTGGATCTCTGTCAGTGTGTGTACAGCCATTTTTTTTTACCCTTCACACATAAAACGTCTTTGCTTCTTCTGTAACAACTACAATCTCCACTTTTTCCAAACACTCCAAAGCACATCAGTTATTTTAAGCCAGTCTTGACTTACTCATCTGTAGCAATCAACAGCAGGTAGCTTACCATGTCTTCCTTCCTGCCTTTTGAAAGATATAAGGAATGAATCTAATGCAGAGAGAAAAATAAGGACCCTGAACTTCGAAAGAGTGAAGTTCCATCTGTTTAAGTAATAACTGGATAAGATCTCCTGGTTAGTTGTCCTTATGGACTAAGGAATGGAGAAGAGCTAGCAACACTTTAAGGATACCTTACAGAAAGTGCAAGAGCTCCCCATCCCCCAGTATAAGAGGAACAGGAAACTATACCGGGCTGTACAAGGGCCTGCTGGTCAAACTGAGAGAAAAATTAAATGCAAAGGCAGTGGAAGCAGGGACACATGGCCTGAGAACAATACAGAGATGCTGTCCAGACATGTAGAAACAGGATCCAGAAAGCCAAGGCACAGATGGAACTAAACTTTGCAAGGAATGTGAAAAATAGCAAGGGAAGCTACAAAGACATTGGTTAGAAGAGAAAAGCCAAGTTATCCTCTGGTAAAAGAGAAGTGAGAACTGGCAACAACAGACGTGGGGAGAGTTGGATCATCTAGTTCCAGCCCTCCTGCCATGTACAGGGTTGCCAGCCACATGACCAGATCGCCCAGTACCTCATCCAACCTGAACTTCAATGCCTTCAGGAATGGGGCATCCACAGCTTCTCTGGGCAGCCTGTTTCAGTGTTTCACCATCCTCTTTAAACAATAACAACTATTACTCTAACACCTAATTTAAATCTCCCCTCTTTTAGTTTAAAAACATTCTCCCTTGTCCCCTCTCTTTCTACATCTGTAAAAGGCTGGTACCTGTCCCGTTTATAAGATCTTCTCAAGAAGTAGAAGGCCACAATTACATCTCCCCAGTCTTTTCTCCAGGCTGAACAAGCCCGGTTCCCTCAGCCATTCTTCAAAGGAGAGGTGCCCTAGTCCTCAGATCATCTTTGTGGCCCATCTCTGGACCTGCTCCAACAGCTCCATATCTGTGGAATACAAGTGCTACTCCAGATGAGGTCTCACGAGCACAGAGTAGAGGTGAACAATCACCTCCCTTGCTCTGCTGGCTCCTCTTTTGATGCAGCTTATAATACAGATGGCCTTCTGGGCTGCAAGCTGGCTCATGCCCAGCTTTTTGTCCACCAGCACTCAGAAGTCCTTCTCCTTAGGTCTGCTTTCACTGAGTTCTTCTCCCACTCTGTACACACACCTGGGACTGGCCCTCCCCAAGTGCAACACCTTGCAGTAGGCCTTTTTGAACCTCACTAGGTTTCAGTAGGCCCATTTCTCAACCCTGCCCAGATCCCTTTGGATGGCATGCCTTCCTTCTGTTGTATCAACTGTACCACTCAGCTTGGTGCTATTTGCAAACTTGCTGAGGGTACACTCAATTCTGCTACCCAGGTCATTGATAAAGACGTTGAAGGGCATCAGGCCCAAGACAGACCCCTGGGAGATACTACTTATCACTGGCTGCCACCTGGACACAGAGCCACTGACAACTCTCTGGCTATGATTATCCAACCAATTCCTTATCTACAGATATTCTTATCATATTATAGCTTCAAGAAAGGATTGTCAGAACCAAGCACAGCATTCCAGATAAAGAATATGTATTTTTAGTATATCCTGCTACATACAGAGGGGATATTTGTACTGAATCATACATAAATATCTCAGTTGTTTGTTTTTTTCATAGATTAAATCAATATAAATCTTTGAGGCTACAGAAAATTCACAGAACTAAATTGCATTTTGTTTTTATAAGGTTATTTCTTTTGAACAATGAAGCATTTTAAACTATATGGATATAAACTGTATTTAAATATAACTTTTTTTCCAATTAGCATTTTAGTATATTCTGTGTTATTTCAGACTGCTCCTTTCAGAATTACTTTTTTTTCTTTTTTACCATAGTATCTTATTTACTCATCTAAGCCCAATGGGTCTGTCTGAGTTCTCCATTTTCTTTGATTTTACCTGATCAGTAGAAACATGTATTATCTGCAGAATCTGTTTTCTCACCATTCATATGCTTTTACCCAATGATAAAAGTATTAGGCAACACTGCTTGTAGCCACAGAATGACTTCCACAATACTGAGAACAATCCAGGAACTGCCTCTTAGCCAGTTGCTTATTCAGGACATCTCTGATCCCATGAGTATTTGGTTCCAAAATATGATGCTGCTAGTGAATTTTGTTAAAGGTTTTTGAGTCAACGATTACAGCTGGTAGTTCTCCATTCATCAACAGATGATTCAAAAATAATTATTTGATACTGCAAAGGTATAGTTTTCCTCTACAGAAGTAGGAATGGTTTAGCCATTTTATTTCATATTTCATTATTGTTTGAAAAATATATATGATAGTTTGAGCAAGGATTTTTGAAATAAAATTTACCTCATGCTCTTCAGTACCTATTACTATATGTATTAATTATCAATACATACTATACTATATACTATTTAACTATCATGAAAATCTATACTAATTCTATTGAGACTCATCCATCTTTCTAATAATTCTTTTGTAATATTGCAGGAATTTCTGGATGACTGTCATGCAAAATGAAAACATAAAAATTTTCCACAAGACCTCAGTCACTTCATCCAAAATCATAACTAAAGAGTTTCCCCTTTTGTCTACTGTATATACTACCTGCAGACTAAGCCACAGAGAAGCAGAGCTGCAGCTCTCTGATTTATCTGTGGGCCATCCTTCCCACAGAGTTGAAGTCATAATAGCATGACTCTATACAAAATGTTTCAAACGTAAATTCAGCTCAGGAGAGTAACTGATGTCATCCCAGGTACAGCTCTTTCCTGAAGACTTACTGTACTATTCCACTTCCGAGCTAACTGCCAGAGACAGTTGTTCTATGGGCAGCAAATTTACTACATGAGGAATCCTGATGTCTGGTCCATATGTTCCCAAGTAGCCATGCTGATAATTTGTTCATTTTTGAGATAGAATTGCTATAAAGAGTCTCCCTATGGCCATATACATGATGTAAGGAAAAATAAAAGTACATCATATTAATATCAATTCTATGTTAAAAAAATGGCTCTGTTTGATTATGTGTTGACAAAAAGAGGAATGATTTAGACCAACAGGCTGGCAGATTTTGAGGAGATTCTGCACAGAATTATCAGCTCCCTCTAGTCATTTGACTTTCATTGTATGTCTGATGGGATTATACCCTCTATAATTTTGGATGTTTGCATATATAATCTAAGAGTTTACACTGCTGAAAAAATAGCTTCACTGGAGCAAGAGAACTTCTGAATGGAAGAGTTCAGATCAAAATAAAAGCTCTGCTGATCCTGAGATGCCAGAATCAGGCAAAAGAAAAATAATCTACTGACACAGGTAGAAGACTCTTACAGTCTAAAGATCTTGAACGATAGCTATAAATCATCTGAAGCCATTTGGAACTTAGAATGATTAAATAACAGGAGTTTTATAGCAGTTTGTTGGCTTTAGGATTCCGAGAAATAAATGTCCTCCCTGAAAAGTCATACATGCATTCCTACATAATACTTACGAATACCAGACATTACATATTCAGTGAACTAGTAAAATGTGCTAGATCTTCAAAATTAATGTAAGATTACAATCTTTTATCATTTTATTCAGTATGCCATTTCTGGTAGAGTTTCTATTAGTTCTAGGTTTTTACAACCATTTCTCTAAACTTTCCGGAAATATATTAGAGGAGAAAAGAATTACTGGGAGCAAACATCCTTGGTAATCCCTCTATTTTGTACTTTGCAGATAGCTGAGTTTTGCTTTTAGCGAGAACATGCTTTTTTTAAAGTCTTAACCATGTAGTACAGTCATTTAGTAGATAATGCGCTGGTTAAATCAGAAGCTCTTTTAAGGAGGTGATTTATATGAACAGAAATGTAAATGGCATGCTGTTCTCCATACTTACTAAAATGATTTTACATTGATTTATTTATATTTCACATACATAGGCCTCCCTTTCTTGATTTTGTGTAATGCATTTCAAGTATATTCTTCCAAAAGTATCTTCTGTATTCCTTCACATTGTTTATTAAGCAGTACTGCATATCTATTCTCCACTAGAAATATATGCATGTTTTGATACTCCAGTTAAGCCAAAAAAATAAAATAAAAAAGAAATACTAATGCAGATTAAATGACAGACCTGTGAATTGTTTATCTGAAATGTATCCTGATACAGAATCACAGAATGTCAGGGATTGGAAGGGACCTCGAAAAATCATCCAGTCCAATCCCCCTGCCAGAGCAGGAGCACCTAGATTAGGTCATAGAGGAATGCAATCAGGCTTTTTGAGTACGCAGAGTTTGTAAGCAAAGAAAAAAATTGTTGGTCAGATTCTGAACTTATTGATACTGGCAGCATCTTTCTTGTCCAATTTCAATCACTTACAGTGGTAGCCATTTAACATTCAAAACCAGCCTCAAACACCAAAACAGCCCATTTGGCCATGGAAACAAAATGCTGTTGTTCATTTTCATTCTTCAAAAGAATGAAATCATGAGTGCTATTACTTCAAAAGCAACAAAAAAAAAACAACCTATGAAGTAATTTCTAATGCAGAATATAGAAAAGCACCAACAAGTACATTTACGTTTTGCTTCATTATTTTCCACAAAGTGAATGTTCCATTGGCTAATTTGCAGATTTCAGTAAGAAAGGACAAAACACCACACCCACCAAACACACTAGCCACAGATTACACATGTTTAAGACAGCTGCTGCAATGCGTATGCCCCCTAAAGAACAGTGGAAGTCAGTTTACAGTCAACACATTTTCATGCCAGTGTTGAATCTGTATCTTATCATAGAAGAAAAGCAGGATGACTGTTGAAGCTCCAGATTGAAATTAAAAAAGCTAATTCAATTCTGGATTCACAGAGGACTTGTCTGACCTTGTTCATGCTCATTTACATTTCAGTTCATGCCATTAACTTGGGGAATTTCGATACACTTAAGAAAAAAATCCACAGAAGTATGACTTCTCTCACTTTGAAAAGTACTTGCATACTGACTTTAATGCAAAAAAAAAAAATTACCAAAAAAATGTAAGTAAATTCAAATAGTTCTATTTTTGAGGCTATGACAGAACTAAAGCAAGATACACAACATAAGAGAATTATCATCCAAGGTGCAATATTCATCTCACTTCTTTCTAGTGCCTGAATTAGTTGATCCAGAGTACATACTGGGCCACATGAGCAGGTAAAATGCCCGCGGCACAAACAGTTATCTGAACTAAATCACAAGGCTTCCCAACAAGAGAAAACAGGTTTTTAACAGGAAAACTACAGTGTCTCTTAGACTCCATAAAATAATTTTTCCCTATTTTAATGGATATCTAGTCTACTGTCTAGAAATAGTATTTAACCTACCATATTTGATCTACAGGTTTTTTATATGAAGAACAATAAGACTTTCTGACTGAACATTAACAATAAAACAGACTTAAAACTCTTTCTAGGAATTACTTGTTCAGTAAACCTGGGTTTTCCTTTCTTACTACTAGCTCAGTTTCAATCTAGTACTGAACTGTCTTCCAAAAGGATATGGTTTTATTTTTGCTTCATGAACATAAATTGCATGGGTACTCTGTTTGCACAACTCTTGCATTTCTTTAATGCTGAAATTACAGATGTGCTAAAATATCCAAATTCTGCTGCTGCACAGCATAGAATTTCTGATGTTATAGCTAATTTGGAAAGCAACAAATTATTACACACATTGTTTATGCTGCACACAATGAACTGTTTACGAATAGTTTTGCCCCATAAAGATGTGAAGAAACAAAATAAAGGGGGAGGGGAAGCCGTAAAGCAGTGGTGACAGTTTGCGTACCTGCTGGCACCCAACAGGTGCTTGGTACCGGCCCACAAAAATATTTAGTAATAAGTCCATTTTTATTGCACAAGGGCTACTGATTATACTGTTATGGCAGATCCAGGTCTATTTGTGCAGCACCTAGTATCAGGACAAAAACTGGTATAACAGGCCTGATAACGTCCCTACTCAAGCAGAAGAATTGACTCAAAATCTCAGTGTTGCCTGTATATTACCATGGAAGGTAGATTTACTGCTACTGGTGTCAATTAAACATTTATGATCATAGAATGGCTTCAGTTGGAGAGGATCTTAAAAATCATCTAGCTCCAGCCCCTCTGCCACAGGCGGAGTGGTCAGCCACTAGATCAGGCTGCCCAGAATCCCACCCAACTGGTCCTGAATGCCTCCAGAGATGGGTCATCCACAACCTTTCCAGGCAACCTGTTCCAGCGCCTAATCATCCACTGAGTAAAAGATTCCTTCCTAACATCTAACCTAAATCTACCCTCTTTTACTTTAAAGCCATTACCCCGTCCTCCTCATTATAAGATAGTGTAAAAACTCAGTCTCTCTCCTGCTTGTAAGCTCCCTTGAAGTACTAGAAGGTTGCAATGATGTGCTCTAGCCCTCTGACTGTCTTTGTGGCCCTCCACTAGACCTACTTCCACAGCCTCACATCCCCTCCACTGGGGGACCCAGGCTTGGACACCGTACTCCAGATGGGGCCTTAGAAGGGCAGAATAGAGGGTGACAATCCCCCTCCCTCTCCCTGCTGATCACTCTCTTTTGATGCAGCCCAGGATACTGCTGGTCTGCAGGACTGCAAGAGCATGTTGCTGGCTCATGTCCAGCTTTTTATTCATCAGGACCCTCAAGTTCTTCTCTGCAGGGCTGCTCTCAATGAGCTCTTCTTCCAGTCTGTATACATACCTGGGATGACCCTGATCCAAGTGAAATACCCTGCACTTGTTGAACCTCATTAGATTCTGTTTTCACTTTTTGAGTGCATCCAGGTCCCTCTGGATGGCATGCTTTCCTTCTATTGTGTCACCAGCCTCCACTTGAACACAGAGCCACTGACAGCAATCCTTCAGCTATGACCATTCAACCAATTCTTTACCCACCTAGCAGTCCAGCCCTCAAATCCACCTCACTCTAATTTAGAGATAGAAACATGGTGTGAGACCACATCAAACACCTTGCACAAGTCCAGGTAGACAACATCAGTTACCCTTCCTTTGTCCACCAATGCCATCACTTCATCATAGAAGGCCACTAGATTGGCCAGGCATGATCTGCCCTGGATGAAGCTGTGCTGATTGTCTCAGATCACCTCCATAACTTGCATGTGTCTTAGCATCTCTTTCAGGAAGATCCACTCCATGATCCTTCCAGGCACAGACATGAGGCTCACCAACCTTGGGTCTTTTCTCTCCCTTTCTTGAATATGGGAGTGATGCTTCCCTTTTTCCAGCCATCTGGTACTTCCCCTGACAGCCATGACTTTCCAAATACGATGGAGATCAGCTTGGCAATCACATCAGTCAGTGGCTTCAGAACCCTGGGATGCATGTCATTTGACCTCCTAAGCTTGAACACATTCAGCTCTGAGGTGATCTCAGACATGCTCTGCTCTTACGCTGGGAGAGATTTTGCTCCCTCAAATCCCACTTAGAAGTTCATGAAAATGAGAGGTATGAGAAGCCTGACTGCCTGTGAAGACTGAGGCAAAGAACTTATCTCAGTCTTCTGCTTTCCTTTTTCATTTATAAGAGGCAAGTACACTTTCCTTTGCCTGTCTCTTCTGCCCAATGCATCTAAAGAATCCCTTCCTGTTGTTTTTCATATCCCCTGCCAAGTTCAATTCCACCTGCACCTTGGCTTTCATGACTCCATCCCTACATATCTGCAGCGCATCCCTACAGTCTTCCTTACCCACTTGTCCCTGCTTCCACTTTTCCTTTTTTTTTTCCCCTTCATCCTGATTAGCAGGCCCTTGCTCAGCCACACTGGTTTCCTGTCTCATCTGCCTGATTTCTTGTTCTGGGAGATGGAGAACTCTTGCACTCTCAAAGGCATCTTTAAAGCACTGCCAACTCTGTTCTGTTCCTTTGTCCCAAAGGACAGTTTCCCAGGGGACCTCATCCAGCAACTCCTTAAACAGCCTAAAGTTCGCAGTCCTGACTCTACTCTTTGGCAAGCCCACGTTCCTCAAGATCACAACTCCACCAAGCCATGTTCACCACAGTCCAGGCTGCCCCCAATCTTAACCTCTTTTACAATCTCTTCTCCTCTGGTGAGCATCAGGTCCAGCAACATTCACCTCTGGTGGGTCTGTCCAATACCTGAACCAGAGTTTTGTCAGTGGACTCCATCATTATGGACCAATAGCTTGGTGGTTTTACGCTATGGCAAGTATCAGCATTAGCTAATTATACTCCGGCAGGACTAAATTTAATCCAACAAGCCAATGGATTGATTAACTAGGAATTAGAACAAACATGAGAAATAGCATCACAGAATCACATGGCTTTAGACATACAGACCACTGCCCATTAGAGTAACAGTGTAATCATCAAGACCATTTACTGCATATACATTTCTCATGTTTCCAAAAAAAAAATCTGTCTCTTATGATGATACAGATGAAGATCCAACATTAAAATCAGGCAACTAAAGAAGTTCCTATCTCTATCTGGTTAGACTCCATACCTTCATGGTGGAGGAAGTGGTTGTACAGTATTACTGGATTCTATCTTATTTGCCTTATTAGTTGCAGCACACTCTAATGTGTTTGTGCAATCAGGATGCAACGCACTTCAGCTGCCTTCAAACAGCTCATGTTCCAGCTCAAGACACGAAAGAGTGGAGCACATAGAAAAATTCAGATCCCAGCCTGAACAGGTGACTAGCCACTCAAAAAAAAAAAAAAAAAAAAAACTTGTGTTAGTTTGAGAAAGCAAATAAATTGCCTCTAGCTTCAGCATGTCCAATAAACTCGTGAGAAACTGCTCTGCAGCCATAACTAAGAAACCTTGCTTTCTGTGAATGACCTTGCATGTTCTGACACATGATGCGTTGTCTCCCGCTACTATACTTATCGCCATGGTTCTAAGAGGGGGAAAGCAGACATTTTGCCAGCCTGCCACCACCAGTATACACTGGAGGTAACCCCAGGGCAAACACTACACTAGAAAGCCATCCCTGGTTCCGTGAGTACCTTTCTATTAAACTGATGCATGTTAACATGCCACTGCTACTTTCTTCAGGATCAGCAAACCTTACACAGAAGTGCAGGTGCTTTTGCATTACAGACAATGTACTTTGAGGAACACTGATACTTTGAAATCTGTATTCTGGTAATAAATGCATTTTACTTGTTAGTAATCACAATCAGCAAGCCACATACTTCAATCTTCAGTTAGATCAGCCTTTTTATTTCGCCAGATTTCTGCAGATGGTGTACATTACAAAATGCAAAAAGGCTGGAACAAAAAGTTTTACGACAAAAATATTTACCTCCATGACATCATACCACAAAAATGCAGCTTAGATTATGCAGTTAAACCATCCAATGTAACTGAAAGGAAGCACTGCTTGAGGAGAGAAATTCTGCCAGTGGAAGTAGGGCAAAGCTGAGTTAATTGAACAAATCTTTGAGAAAGCAAACTGTTCCCATGCTTATTTTCCTTCTTGTAAGACATCAGGATCAGAGGTACTGCTGTAACGTAAAGACTAAAAAACAAAATTGTTTATGTAATCAAAAGTTCAACCGTATGCAAAAGTAATGAGTGATTAAACTTAGACTAAAAAAGTGTTTGTTTTGTAGGAATACATTGTGAAAAATAGCTTTTGCTTTACTACACATTTTTTTTCTTATTAAACCGTTAGGAAAAACTCCTACTCTCATTTTTCCTGTTCTAATAATTCTTCATCACGCAGCTATTTCTAGGACTGAGTTTTAAGGTTATAAACAAAATGTTTTGCAATATTACTTTTAACAGTTATTTTGTATGAATTATCATATAAGCTCAGAACTTTCATAAATATCAGCTTATTTGGACTGTAACCACATATGCAATCTATGCTGCCCTATTTCCATGTTTTTAAGAAATCTAACAAATACTTGTAAAAATGCCAATACTGCCTCTAAGTAAAGCTTGTTTTCCTGTCTTAAGAATAAATTTTTTCAGAGCTTTTATGTGAAACTTTGTGAAACACTGAAAACATAACTGGGCTATGAAAACAAAACTTTTACATTATTTTTGACATCCCCACTGCCCAGAAAAAAATAAAAAACCAAAAAGAGATGCATCCCTCCTTTGATTAAAGCACACACTTTCAATAAATATTATTTGGTGTCATCGCCTTCTTGCTGCCCAAGTTCTCCTTTTTCCTCCTCATTAAAACACCAGTTTCTCTAATCAAATGTCTACAAATGTAATTAGAAAATTCATTACACTATTTTCAGAGGTAAAAAAAAGAGTATCACTGTACAGATGGATTGTTTAAGTGGTTGACAAATACAGATATTACTTCTTTAAAACCAGCATGTCACATGTAATAGATCCAATGTGGCAATGAACAGTATGAAAGTTAGCCCTGCAGAAAACCTTTTACTGGCTAAGTTCCAAGTGGAACATATCTAGAAATTTTACAGGATTTAATCCAGTGGACTCTATAGTCTGGAAAGTAATCAAAAACTTATTTACTAAATATAAAAATACTTAGAATAGCTTTTACAATAACATTTATACAAAAATGTATCATTTATTTTAAAGTTTTCAAGTCCATTCAATGACTCGAGTCTTTTTACATAGTTTTAAGTAGTGACCAAGAAACTAGTATCAGAACTCCTATCCAACAGGAAAAAAAACTTCCCTTGAAAAGGAGTATTTCTTGGTTTTATTTATTCCTGAATAGCTAAAAATGAAACTACTCATAGAAAAGCATTTTCTTTCATCAAAATTCTTTATTCTTCCTCCCAGAAGCAATGATTTCCCCAACCAAGTCTGCTCACATTCACTCCTGTACCTAAGGAGCAAATATAACATAGTACCTATAAAGGTTGCATGCACAGATAACTCCTTCCTGAGCTCTCAGAACATATTCAAGAATCTTAACTAACCCTAATGTTTGTAAGTGACACAAAAAAAATGAACATAACATTAAAAATTCATTTTTAATACGAACAGCATGTAAGCAAATTACAATTCCATGTTCTCTCAACATCACCATACATTCAAAAATTGTCTACTACTACCATCACATTACATGAACACCTGTATTTTTAGCTCTAAGAATGTTAAAATTCCAAGTAAGTCTACAGTGACTTTAGGAGAACTGTCCAGGAAAACATAACTTAGAATTCATGTTACTGGGTTTGGGAAATGTATCTATATTCCAACTGCATAAACCAAAACTGTTCACAGAAATGTAATGCAAAGGTGTCGGGCAGGATTATTTTGACTAAATGCTAAAAAGCTGTTGAACCCAATGTCTGTAACTGCCATAAACAGGCAGAAATCCATTTCACATCTATCATTCAGACAGAATGCTTTACAGACCTACAGGCATGCTTTGAATACTGAACACCCAAGGAACAATTTTGACTAGAGTCACAAAGCCACAGATCAAAACAAATAAGTAGAACAGACCTCTCAAAAAACACGAACAGAACCAAATGTTGGATTTTTACACTGAACAGTAAACTCCTGAACACAGCTATGCCTGATCAGGAACAACCTAGTGACACATAACGATTAACTGCACAAGGCTCCACTTTCTCATGCTTCTAGAGGGGAATAATAAAATAAAATCAGGACCTTACTTATTGTAATGGTATTACAATACTCATTGTATTGACTTTGGCTTAACTATTAAAATGAAAAAAAAACCTTTTTTTTTTGTCTTATGTACTAACTATCTTGAATAGAACCCAGTTATGTCAGAACATCACCTCTGATCTTAGTTCTGTGTTGTTGCATTACTGCTACACTTTACCAGTGCTACTTCATAAACATGCCCACTACTTACATACACATCAAATCAGAGCTTGATTTTCTATTCTTCACTAAATTGGAATTCCTCCACACACAGGAGTTATACAACTCCTGAAAGCTTCAATCAGGCCCTGAAAGATGCAATCAGTATAACCCTTGAAACAGTACTCCCAAAACACAAGCCTCCCATCGACTTCAGTTCCATGACTGCAGGTTTGCACAATTCTGCAAGCAGAACTCACCTCACATAATATAATTTTCTTAAAATAAATTGTGAAGACTGAAGATAAACTTAACATTCATATTACACAACAGAAACTGTCTGCTGGAAAAAAGTCAGCATGCAGTTCTTCATAAATCTAAAGTTAGGTTATTATTTTGCACATGTAGAGTACATGAATTATTGTATCATCCATAAAACTCAAATTATTACTGGTGATAATGCCCAGTTAAGTATAATTCATTCTTAATTTCAGATCCAAAATTAGATTTACATTATTAAAACTGAGGGACAAAAAGCAAAAACTAATAAAAGCAAACTTATTTTCCTGTGAAACATGGGTGTCTGACAAAGTCATTTAAGCAACGGCAAAAACCACAATGTTCCAGCATTCTGCATTTTTATCTTTGCAATTCTCTATTATTATGAAAATATACATATAACTTAAGGCTCCATTTTCTAAGATCAACTTCCTTTCACTTCTGAACAAGCAACAAAAAAATATTCAGACATTCAAAAAAAACAAAAAAGGTTTTAGATAGCCAAGCATTTCAACTATTTATGACTTCCTAGGAATGGCTTAGTAGAGCTCATCTGTTCTTCATAAACGTTCAGACATATAGTTACATCAACAGAACTTGCAACAGGTGGTAAGGAAGAAACTCTAGTAATTCATAGCACATTCAGAAATAGTTTATGCTATGGAAAGCCTACTAATGTATGAGAAACACTTAAATAATATTTTCCGCAAAGTATCATTCAGCAATTTGAAAGTCACTTCTCTCTATATCTCAAGAATATTCACATGAAAAATGCCTTTAAAACACATCTTCTGAGGCAATCTCCTGGGACATTCTGGAAACTCAGTGTATGCAATACTTTCATAAATTAATAAAGACCATCTTAAGAATAATCATGCTTTTTCCTTCTCACTACTGGAATGCTCCAGAGTTGCTGCTTTTTTGATCAGTAATTAATACTTGTACTGAACATTCTCTAGTCAGTTTATATCCATTCACTCTTGTACCATGATTTCAGTTGCCTCTGCACTTCCCCCACATATTCATTCCCGGGGTCTTCCTTGCAATCAAACCTCTCAGCATTTGTTTTACTACAATGACCGCTCAAAAAACCTTAGCCCCCACTTCTCATGTAAGGCAGATCCTGTGACATCAGTTACAGCCCTTCCCACCCCCAAAAGAATACAATCATATAAACAAAGAGGTTGCTTACAATTAGCCTGATGCAGATCAGATTAAAATTGAAGTACTTTACATTACCAGTCATTAAATAGTTAAGATAATCACTACCAAAAGACTAGGAAAATAAGTACTAGGGAAAAAGAAAAGCAGGAAAGAAACTAGACAATGTACTTAAGCTTCTGAGAAGTCCACAAAATACAATACTTAGCTCTGATCCCCTCTCAGAAGAGCAGTAGAGCTTCTCTATGGTATGTATGACATCACAGAGAAGATGAGTAAGGAATTATTATTCCTTACACTTTCTTTGCATTACTAACGTTACTGTATTCCTTACATTACTTTAAGCACAGCAACTAAGCAACCTAATGTTTATCTTTTTCAGGCTTTCTTCATCTTTCTGGTTAAGTCACTGACAAGGTACCAAAAAGATCAGAGTATTAGAAGGTTTAAAAACAAATTCACGCAACAGAGATTTGTCAAGATTATATAGGAAGCTCACAAAAGACGTAACTTGACAAATCCCTAAATGCTATGCGGTGCACTGAAAGAAGTAACGTATCACTTGTTTTGTACTTATCCTGTTCCTTTCCACACTGTCTTCAGTCTGTGTCAGATCACAAGGTCACTGAGTATATCAATCCTGACTTGGTGGGCACTTTACTTTGAGTTGTTTAATAACTTTAAAAATAACTCTGCACCATATTATTCCTGTTAACTGGTCTTAAGTACATTTAAGTACATTTAACACAACCTTCCTTTTCTACCCTCTCCTCCAATTCCTGGATATTTAGCTTATTTTGCTTCTGCTAATTAAGATAACAAAAATACAAACTATTGGCATGGTAACATTGTCACTACCATCTTTCACATTTTAGTGAAGAAGAAAATTCATGTTATATGATCAGTACAGAAAACTATTTCACAGCAAGAGATAGAATCAACTCTTATCTGCTCATATCCATCTACAACACATGCTAAAAGGATCCTCATGCACAGCTTTATGCTTCCGTTTAAGTACTCTATCATTTTAAGTATAGACTTGACTTCAAACAAGTCAAATTCAGCTGTGGTATGATGGTCTGTGAAATTAATGGGTTTGCAATTGCTTGCAGCTTGACTGAATATTGTGCAAAGCGTTGTAGTAGTAAGAAAATTGATGGCAACGATTTTGTTTTTAAACTGAATTCAGACTATGCTTCAAGTGGTACCACTTGGGCACAGTCATGAGGATAGCAACTCTATGAATTTCACACATGAATTCCAAGCATGAATTTCACCTTATAGCCAAACAATTGGCATTGTTACTTAAGCTAATATTAAACTGAATATTTATGCTGCAGTTGTAGCTAACTGGAAAAGTCATTTTAAGAAGGGAATTTTCATTCATGTCCTAATATTTTATTCATGTGCTACACGTTTATTATGTATTACTTTGCATATTTCTGGACTGTGAAGTTATTCATCAACCTTTGCCTGCTGTTTAGCAACACTACTCAAGTAATTAGAATAGTAAATAGAAAGCAGCGTACCCTTCTAAAGGCACAATGAAAAAAATTAGAAAAGTAGCTGCTTCTGCTCTCCTCTCCCCTTTTTTTCCTGGAAAGAAAAACCAACCAACACACTACTGTATCTTAAATGAACATGTTGATGTTCTATGCTTTTTATGGAGAGCTAGTTCTTGAAGGAATGCATACAGGACATGGATGAGAGGAAATTTATTGTTGTTCCTGCTTGTAAAGAAGCTGACTAAATCTCCATAATATTTAATGTAGCTTTGCAAGTTTATCTGGACAGTTTACATCTATGAATTGATAGTTTCAGATCAGATCATACAGCATGGAAACCGGTGGTATATGAGCACCCTGCTTAACAGATCTTCAGGTTCACTGAAATTATTTGTTCAGATCTGTTTTTAAAAGACTCAATCATCCTATTTTCAATGCTTCTGGTGTACTACATTAAAGGCAGGTGAAGTCAAACAGATGCTTATTTCTTTTCTAAGAACTCTGAACACAAAACGTTTCAGAACTTCTTTTTGTTTGAAATGGTAGTTTGTTTTTACATAGACAGAAACCACGTAATGAACTTTCAGTCGATTCACTTTGTTGTCTACCTCATCACAAATTAACTTAAATGAGAGAATAAAATAATTCCTTGAAGAACTGGTCCTGTGTCACTCTCATGCAGACAAAAACTTAGTTTAGCCACAATGTCTACAGTCATCTTCATATTTAATAGCTGCCTTACAAGAAATATTTTATTCCACAGGAAATCTTACAGGATCTCAGTTGTAGCCATTACTCCTGTGACACATCATGTCATTAACAACCCAAGTTTCAATGCACAGAGATAAATTTTCCATTACTTAGGGAAATGCATTTCCTAAATTGCAAAGGCACCACAAACTAACAACATTACCCCATCTCACACCTCTTCAAAAGAGGAAATTATTAACCACCTGCCATTTCAAGCGATGCTTTCACACACTCCACAGCCTGACGCAAAGCCTACTGCAGACAACTGACTCCTGCCCAGCACAGCAGCTTCTGCAGTAGTGCAACTAGCACTGTTCACACAGAGTTACTCTAATGCAGGTTATTTAAATTAGGCTCTTGTTTTAAAAATTTTTTTCTAAAAAGAAGGCTTCTGTATGCATACACACATTCTTTGATATCCCACATTTCCATACAATATTTAAGCAGATTTTAAAATGCTTTTGTTCTCCAGTACAAGATTTTAATAACATAATCCGCAAACACAAATAGCTGTAATCGAGTAAGTGACTCTCCCTGTTTACTCCTCTAGCTCATTTATTCTTTTCCTTCAAAAAAAATTAAGAGTCAGATTCTTATCTCACCTACATTACATAAAAAAACAGACACCGTCTTCAATTAATGCAATCAGTCAAATTATAGCAAGTAATCTAAAAATGTAACCCTAAAACAAAGATAAGAAGCTTGGTACCTTTGTTTTTGAAGATTTGTTATAGTATTATGGAAAGTTTGAAGAGTATTTTGCTATTTTAAAATCAACTCCTTTCATTTTCTTGACATCCTTTAAAAATATCTGAAGTCACACAACCACAGTACTAAGTTAAACTGAGCTTAAAAAAAAACGAAGATTTTGTTAAAGAATACAGTATTACACTACCGAAGCTGGACATACTCAGATTACTGATATTACTGAGATAAGAGCAAGTCATATTTTGAGTGCTCTTATCATTCAAAACTATTCTGAGCTTTAGAACAGATACCAAAAGTTGGATGATTTTAGTCAACTACCTACACTAGAAAGCATGTGAATATACTAAGGATGGAAAAAAAGAAGGGGAACAGGACACAATTATGTCAGAATAATTATATTAAAATAAGATATGCTAGATACCAGTATACCCAGATCTAATCTATTAGACTTAAATGGGCCTTCAGATTGGAATTTTTCAGGTTATCAATAAGCCTTCCTCTATTTCTGATTTTTGATAGCTCTTGAAATTCAATTTCAAATGACTTGTAACATGCAAGTATACTGCAAATATTTCTATAAAAATTAAGGCTGCTCTTAAAAATATTCTGGTATAAATCAGTAACTGTAAACAGTTCAGAATATGAGGTATTACCCATATTATCTATCTAGATAAGTCCGTCCTACTCTCTCAATAACAAATTTTCAACTCACAGCCACCAACTACTACACAGTTAAAACATGTGTTTTCCAAAATATCGTGCTAACTTGACTTGATCATGCTGGAATCAAATGGCACATGCTGGAGTGTAACTGAAGGATTACTGGAATAAGTTGGAAGGAAACCAGTACGTAGACATGAATCATCCGGGAAAGGTACCTCAAAAGGTCAATGAAAGGGCAAACAAATACCCTATTTGTTCTCAAAATGTTTTTAAAAAAAACCTGTTGAAGGCAAATAATACATGAACCGGGCATAACACCACACTAACATTCCCATAGATAACAATAATCGTGACGCTGTTCAACTTCTTACAGAAGACTAAAGTTTCAGCTCCATGACCATCTCACACTTTTCATGATTTAAAGTCACTGCAAATGGTAAAAACCTCCTTAGCACTTTGTATAGGATTGCACAAAACAAAGCTACATACTTAAGAATCCATTCTCAAGGAAATCTGCTGGAACATCTCAGCCAGTTTATTTTCAAGCAGATATTTTGATTCTCATTTTCACGTGAAGAGAAATTACAAAGGCTTAAAAACAGCAAACATTCCTTTTATGTTTTTTTTTTTGAAGGGTAAAAAGGAGAAAAGATAGACAAATTATTTTCATCTTATTGCAGTTCTATAAATCAACTGCTAACAGAAAATAATGGCTAGCTGAAGTCACAGGACAGGTTTCAGTTTACTACTGGAGCCACAATACCAGCTCCACTTAATCCAGTAGACAAATTGTCATTGATTTCAAAAATTCAAGATTTCATGTGTTTCCAGCATAAAAAGCAGAAAGCAGCAAGGATCTACAAAGCGACTATTCCCCAGTGAATGAGATGTACACAATGGTATCTCTTTTGGGGAATAGTCTTCATTAACAAATAGCCCCTTATAAGCACTCATAAAGAGAAACGCTTACTTAAAAACAAAAATGAACTCTGTATCAAAGTAGCAAGAAGAGGAAACCTCAAGCACAATGACTGAATAAGTACTCACCAAAACAAATACTGAGAATGAACACAAAACAGGATTAAATTCTGCAAGTGAAGCAACTTACACTGCAGCATTGCAAATTTTCTGTTAACCTCAAGAACTGTATATTACGTCGAACGATAAAATAAACAGGATTTTGCTATCTGGGAAGGTATCCATTTCATTCACTCTAAGTCAGTGCCCCCAGACACCGGTAAAAACTAATGAAGTCTACTGTTCTGAGTGTTGTATCGCTATACATGGTAAAAGGGGAGCATTCTGTTTATTGCTTATTTATTTATTTATTAAAGCAAAGCTAATTAAATTTGAGCCTTTCACTCTGGACAGCTTTGAAAGGTTAAGGAAAGAAAAATCCTTTTGTTTCAGCATAATAACATCGTCAGTTAAACTCCTCCCTTGTGATGAAATTAGAAGACGGAATATTTGGCCCTGGTAGATAATTATGACATTCATAAGCTCTCAACACAAGGGGGCTGGGAGAAGGGGCTGCTGTCAGCCACTTGTTTTCCAAACTGCTTCGATTTTCTGAAATGGAACAAACACATCACAGTTTCCTCGCCTCAGTCTTAGACAACAGCACTTCACAATGAAGAAGCTTCAGTCATTTTTCATGACATCTACTGCAGCTACATACTCAAAAACACAAATCCTCAGCCCCAGATTTCCCATATTTCTGAAGCAAACGATCCAAATCCCATTACTGGGTTTTTTCTTAACCATCCAAATTTTTCTTCATGTCTACTTCAATATAAAAAAAATCGTAATTATCATATATCAAGAGGATAAGTCCCCGGAGAATTTGGAACAGCCTGCCTCTAAGATTATTTGAATCATTTCAAGATGAATCAAGATTACTTAGAGGAGGTGCCAAGAAATAAAATAAAGAAAGCAAAATAAATCCCTGCCCAAGTCTGTGCTTATTTTCAAGGAAATCACTGCAGAACACCCCCACTCCCCTACCAACCTAAAAGGCAATATCTTCCATATGCAGACGCTTCTCCCACTCGCATTTACTACCCCACACAATGGACTGATGACTATTTCCACAACTACTCCAAAAATTCTTCTCACCTTAGAGCAACCGCACTCCATTCACTTGAAAAAAAAATAAAATAAAAAAGGACTCCTTCATGGTGTTGACACATAACTTACTATCAGTATTAATTTACTCAGACTTCATCCTCCTCTTCCCATCTCTCCACCGTACCTGTCTCCCTATCGTTTTTAGAACTCTGCTTAATGGCATCTCGAGTTACACTCCATTATTTAACTCCTGACATTTGCAATAGGACGACAGCAAAACTATGCAATCTTTCCACGCTGCAGTAATCACACTTCAGGAACCAGGCTTCTGCCGTTCCTCCAACAGAGGAACCACAGACCACGTTCCTATAACCATTACGCCCAGGTAGATCGATAGAAAGACCTAGAGATGCTTTTCCATTGCCACCCCAGCGCTAGCAAGCCTCCGGACAGCTTCTCAATCGCTAATCGGGAGACACCCCGAGCTCGTCCCGAGGTGGCAAAAGCAGAGAAGTATATCTCTGCAAACGGTGAGCATCCGGTGGCGTCTCCCTACTTAACACCGAGACAAAATGTCTGCGTGGCAGGAGGCTCGGAGGCAACTACATCGAAGGTGGTGACGTTCAGAGCTGCGATATCAGTACCTTCAGGGTGAGCCCCCCCCCGCCACTCCGCCCAGGCGCAACAGGCAGTACCGCCCCTCCGCGGGGCGCCATGCGGTGTCCAGCCGAGGTGCCCGGCCGCTGCCCGCCGCTGCCCGCCCGCCC
>JANHGO010007041.1:0-20555 GCA_024606505.1 Aquila spilogaster
CTTTGAGTTTAGGCGGGACAGACAGTGAAGATGAACAGGTAAATAGCTACTCTTCCTGCTAATAAACTTTCCTGAGACAGCATGTGTGATGTCTGTATGGAGCCATTACAATACTAGTTTTATCTATCCTGGGTTAGAGTATGTTGTAGCAAACTGTTCATGAACAGTCCAGAGTGGTGCCAACAATATTGAAATCATATCTCTCGGAGTTTTCAATAAGAGCCAAATAAGGAAAGGCAGAAATCTACTGGTAAGGGGTTTGTGTGAACAGCATAATCAGCTCTGTAACACAGCGTGAGTCTGTGAAGTTACACAGCAGAAAACTGGAGAAGATAGGAGGACAGCAAAGCACTTCATTTCCTCTTCCATGACCCAGTGCCCAAATGCCCTGCAGCACTTACAGCTCAATAACATGTGTCCACCAGCGGTTTGCAGGCAATGGCCTGCTTCTCATCACTGGCAGTAAATGCAGCATCTGCCCTTTTTACACCACATATTCCTCAGGAAAAGGTCTGCATTGGTTTGCTGTTTACTTTGAGTGACAAGTGACCATCAGTAGCGGCAAGTTCTGCTGTCAGGCCAACACATTCTGTTCCTTGACCAGCCTGGCAAAATGTATCAAGGTCATATTTTTGCATGGTGCCATGCTGATTTTCTCCTTGGCTGTCCCTGCTGGTTGGAGCTGAGCGGAGTTCCTGCCCACCCCGGGCAAAAGAGAATTTGATCCTCAGCAATGTGAAGCTACACACAATGCGGTGGTTTACATTTTACTATTGCCTCGATTTTGATGCAAAGGATAGCTACGGAACGTCTTTGCTCTCTGTTACGTTACTGGGCTTTCCAAGACCTTCATGCTGTGTGGAAAACCCTGATACATCGCTGGTGTCAGTTCTCAGTGCCTTCTGCATTTCTAAATACCCACTTTCTGGCTAAATGAGGATAAATCTGAGGCTATCAAAGCCAGCATCAGGTGACTTCGCAGAGACATTGACCAGCACTGAGGCTGCTTTGCCTGAGAGCCTTTATGGAAATCTGACTTTGTTGGTGGTGTCTTCAGCCCGACATGAATAAAACCAAAGCAGAGCCTCCGCCTCTGTGGCCAAGAACAATTTTTTTGGCACAAACACTCTGTAGGAAATGTGCTTCACAGCACTCTTGGTGCAGGGTCCCATCGCTGCATGATAACCTGTACGAAATTTACCTTACACTCCAGCACCACTGCACAAAGCCTCTCTCTGCTCCACTGTTGGTGAGAGAAGATACCAATCATCAGTCAGTGCTCACAGGAAAAAAATATCCTCAATATCCTCAGTGGAATAGGCTGTATATGTTTGCCATTTGTAACAGCAGTGGCTCAGGTGCTAGATTCAGGTGCTTTGTCTATTAAATAAGCAGAATCATGATTCTATAATTGAAAGGCAGAAGAATTTGAATGTGATCCTTTTGGGCTTAGCATAACGTTAATCTTCTAGAATTATAGTAATAACTGTTTTACTAGACGTGTTCTTCTTTGTCTTTTCACAATGTGTAGAACTTTAGCGAGCAGAATCTCATGCATTCTGTTGTAATTTGTTTCAGACGTATGATGGCATAGGGAATAAGGAAATGAGCTTTACTCGCTTTAAACACGAAGCAATGTACTTAGACCATTTCTGTAGCTCGGTTGGTGAGATGCTCTCATTATCTTTAGAACTTTATCAGCATACATATGCTTTACGTTCCATGCAGTGCCTCAGGCTTAAAACAAACCAAAACTGGAATGCCAAACCCGTGGCTGTTTCACCTGCCTTTGTGGCCAAAGCCAAAGTAGCGAGTGTATTAGATAGAATCAAACTGGGGCACGTGTGACATTTTGCACAAGTGTGCATTTCAGAGCAGTAACAGTACCAGTCCCACTTCATGTTCAGGGGTTTCTTTACAAGCACTTCTGTAAATGCTGTATTTTGATCATTGAATCTAAGGGTGCTGCTGTTTAGTTCCCCAGAGCAGCACTGGTATGAGGATGAGACCCACGTCACTGTCTGGAAGACGGTTCTGGGATACGTGCTGGAGAGAAGCATTGGGTTTTATTCTGGGAGAGTGATATTAAGAGCAGAGTGGTTGTCGTAACTTTCTCAGAAGTAGAAAGAATGAGGAGAAAATACCCATACTATTGTGGCTTTTTAATAACACATTCCTGCGTTGTGTCTCATTATCTGGAAGAAAAGGCAGCTATAAAAACTGCACCAGTGTCTCCTGCTGGTGCATGTATATATTGCAAATGGCTTCTCAGTAACTGGGAAGGGGCAGCTGTGGGCATTTCTCACTTCTGTGTAACATACAGCTGTGAACACGCAGAACTGGAGAATCTCTATGCAGAAATGACATTGGTGTGCTTTTTAAAGTAAGAATTTATGTCCAAAGATACAGCCATTTCAGGCTTCTGAAACAGAGTAAGCTAACAAAGGAACGGTGTTTCAGAGCTGCAGGGATGCTGAGCAAAACGTACAGTGACACGTCTGTGTTTTACAGATACCTTCTGGAGCTTCCTCCAGGCCCATCAGTCCTTCAGCCTCTGCTGCTTCAGGGCCCGTGGGCTCACGGGGCAGCAGTTCCCTTCCCATTGACTTCACTATCCCTGCCAGCCCCCTCGGCTGCCTGGACACCTCCGCAGCCCGGCACCGCATTGCCATCAACCCCCGGAAACAGAAGGGCTTTAGCAGCAAGAGCCAGCAAAGCCAGGTGAGTCTCTTCTGGAAAAGGATCGCTGTGCAGAAGGAGCGTACTCACATTCCTTTACTTTCTCCCTTCTGGAAATAGGTGGCAAACCACATATTTTTCACCAACCCGGATGAAGGTTACTTCAGTGTAATAGGTGCTGAATGAAAGTGCAACTTCATTTCTTCATTGTTCAGTCAAGTTGCACGATATACTTAATTTGTGAAAACATGTTGTTTGAAAAGCTTGTTCTCGGCTTTCAAGAAGCCCAAGCCTACGAGCAATTGCAGATTATCTTTGGTGTAATTGTTTGTATGCCCGAGGAAGGGTCTTAGCAAGGGCTGTGCCTTTGCTTGTGGGAATCTGTTGTTGAGATGGATGAAAACAAAAGAATACAGGAAGCCTTGTGCTGTCTCTGGGTGCCTAAACTTGAGTGATAACGGGATAGGAGACCTACTAGGAAAGAGAAATTAGGATGAGAGGCTTCTTGTCCTGCCCTCTAGGAAACGTGAGGGTGCAGCTTGCCAGAAGGAAAGGGAGCAGTCAAGCTGGAGAATGAAGGAAAAAGGAATAACCCTTCTGTACTGCATGTTGCCCCCTCCATCAGAGAGCTGCCAATCTATCCTGGAGTTAGAAGGGAGGGAGCCATGGAAATTCAGGAGGAGGGGAATATAGAATGAGGTTTGCTTGGAAACGTGGGCCCTGCAGCATCTTCGCTGGATGTTCTTTGTGCTGTGGCTGGTTAGCTGTAGTGCTGAAGGAGAAAAGCTAATTGGAATGGTGGTCAGAGGTACCAGAAGTGGTGGTGATGCCTCTGTCTTGCTCTGTTCTATGCCACCAGGTGGCTTGGGTGTTCATTCTCTCAGAATACTTGAATCTCAGAGTATTCCAGAGATTCTAGAGACATCAAGGGCTGCTTCTGACAGTTTGAAACGTGAATGATTTCAAGCTTCTTAACTGGAATAACGCATTACCCACAGTGTTGGTGAATTAGAGTAGACAGGTTTTGTTTCTATATGCTTTGTATATTCAAAACTATGCATGTGCATGTATAACATACAATTTTTGTGCATTATTCTTTAACTAAAACATCTTTCTGCACTTCATTAGGGGGAACACATAGAAAAAGAAGCATGCCTTCATACAACTCCAGAAAGGAAGGGAAATCCAACAGAATTACTTGAGAGTGACCAGCATAAAAGCGATTGGGAAGGTAATGCAAACTTGTAAACTTCCAAAGCAGTGGCTTGAACTCTTCTATAATAGGTGAACACGACCTATTTGGGCAGAGCATCTTCTTGGTTTTATACTTTGAAACCAGTCCTGGCTGCTGAAGTGTGATGATGAAAACATCATGTTCTCCAGTCAACACTGAGGTGCTGAAATGGTGATCTTTGAGGACAGCATTAACAAATAAGTGAAGTGAATGTAGCAGGTTCAGAAGTACCAGTTCTACACAGCTGCCTAGTTCACATTGGCTGGGGATGAGGTCCCTGAAACTCAGAAGAAAACTTAACCTTAGCATTGCTCCAACCCAAGCCATTCTGTGATCCTATGATTCTGTGACTCTGTAATTGTATGTTACATGTGTAAAGTGACATTAATTGGCTTGTTTACTGGATCTCCCTCTCCTGCCTCCCCTCTTATCATTTGAATAACAGCTAATTACCTGTGGTAAAGCAACTGTAATCTAACTTGTAAAAACAACTGAAATTTCTGCAAAATAATACATATGTTTTTACTTAGCGCTATATTACAAGTGCACTGACTGATGGTAATGCTATAGTGTAGTGGGAACGTTGGCATCTTGTTTTCAGGGCAGACTCAGGGCCTGACCCTGTGGGACCTTAAATGTCTCTAGCTCAAGAGATTACTGTCTGTCATTTGCATGCAAAGCACGGAGGATTCCTGCTGTTTCTCAGGAGTGAGCATCAAATGGAGCACACAGATATCACCTGCCTGCTAGCTGGGCATCTCTGTTGCATTAATTTGAGTCTGCTGTACACGAAGTGTTTTAGTCTTGTACCTGGGGAGGAGTAACCACACACATCAGTACAGGTTAGGGGATGACCTGCTGGAGAAGAGTCTGAGTCTGCACTTGAAGGTGTCAGTCGTGATGGTGTCTTGCTGGTGTATTTCTGTCCCAATTTCCCTGGATGTCAGTGCAGGTTGGTGGGTCTCAGGTGCTCAGGGAGGACTGGATTTACTGTACCCACACTGTATAGTTGATAAAAGTTAACACCAGCCCCACAGGAGCTGCTTATCTCACTCTGTGTGCATGGATTACCTGTCCGTGCAGCCATCCCTTGGGCTGCTTTACAGGCAGACACATCAGACCTACTCTATGTGCAGACATCCCTCTGCCATCCAGGCGTCCAGCAGCCCTGCTGCAGCTCCAGGAGGCTGAGCTGCCTGATGCTGAGATGTTCTGCTTAAATACAGAAAATCCTCCAGGTCATTCTAGACAGCTGATTAGGTACACCTGAAGCAGACAACAATCTTCTAACTTTAAAATATGCTTCTAACAGCTGTTTTTCTCAGATAATGGCAGCCAAACATGGGGAAATACTGCTAAATGACTGCATGTCTGGTATGAATTACTAATACCAACTAATACTAAGATGGTGCTTGAACCTTGAAGTGCACACTCTTCTCTTTTCTTTAATATAGACTTATCAGCCCATGTGGGATATGATGCAAAGGGAGGTGGTTCTAAGGAGACACCAGGTGTAAAATGTCCTGCTGATGCTGACCCTGACTCCTGCAGTTCCACATTTGTGGCGGAAGACTCTTCTACTCTGCTGCAAGAAGACATGTGCCTTCCAGACATGGACCATCACTGTGCTGCAGCCACATCCCTTCTGAGACCCAAATCTCCTCTGGTGAGCCTGGAGGAACAGCACTGTTTGGATGAGGCTGCTGTGGAACTGAAATTTCATCAGCAAAATACCAATTCAGAAGTATCTGCACTCCCAAAATCTCAACAAATTGAAGCAGGAGCTCCTGTGCTTCCAGGTGTACAAGCAGCTGACTTGTTTAGCAGTGCTATGGAAATGGAGAGCGTAACTGTACTGGCAGATGTTGCACAGAGGTCCCCTGCAAAATCTGTGGACCACAATGTCAAAGACCAGGAAAAGGGGGGTGCACTATTTATTGGCAAAGGAGAAGCTTGTCTGGGTACTGATGAGAGCTGTTCCAGCCAGTCTGTCTTAGATACCGCTCTGAGCACTTCACAGGTTGATTCAGAGTCTTCTTCTGACGTCAAGACAGTGGCTGTTTTGAAGTCTGAAAACAGCTCAGCAACAAAAAATGACAACGAAACTTGTGAAAATACGGAATTTCAGCCATCCAAAGGCAATGCAGAAAAAAAGATAGACACTGCTGCGTCTGTGTTAGAAGCAGGTTGCGTGCTACCTCCCAGCAAATTGGAAGTGCGTTTTAAGGCAGAAGCACCTTGTCCTGTTCCAAAGGATAACCGCCCTCAGCAGACCTGCACATCATACACTTCTGAAAAACTTTCCATTGAAAGTCTGGCCTCTTCAAGTTTGGCCGGACTGACATGTAATGTCTCTCTTAATGATGACTGTAAGGAGAACCAGGTAAGCGGTACAGCTTCCCACAGGAAACCGGAGAAAGACAGTCAGTCCTCAGAAGAAAATATACAAAGTCCACTAAAGAGTGCTGCTGCGAAACCAGTTAGGTTTACCATTGCACCTGCATGGCAAAGATCTCTCTCAGGGGGTTCAAATTCAAAGGAGGATTCCTATACCAGAAGTTCCCCAACCTCCCCTATAAGACCAGAGTTATTTGAAGGAATAACAAAAGAACATGCAGGCATCCAGGATTCTGTAAGAAACAACTCTAACAGATTTGATCGAGATTGTAAGGACGGTGAATTGCATTTGAATTTTTCCCTGGAGTGGGCTGACCGCGAAGCACAAAATGTTGAAAATCCATTTGGGGTCAAACTAAGGAGGACATCTTCTTTACTGAAGTACCAGAGTGAAAGCTGTGCTGGGTCTCCAAAGCTGCTCCCCTCAGCTGCTCCCACTGCTTCTGCTGTGGTGAAGGAGGATCAGAAGCCAGCAGGCACTGGGAAGCCATCTCCGAGCCTTCCTGTCAGCACAACATCACTTTTAAAACAAACCGATCTAGGAGACAAAAGTCCTCCCAAGACAAGATCAGAAGGGACAAAGAAGCAGAACGGTACTAAACCTTCAGGTATTTATGCTGTACTTTTATTCAAACACTGTAGAAAGTGGTGGCCATGTAACACCTTTGAAAGAATGGCAAACAAAAGATAAAATCCTCTTGAAGAGGACCAAATTCAGCCTTGAGTTTGTTACTACCATCATTTCATAGCTTGATGATTTGGCCAGTCAAGAAAGTTCTTGGCTTACCTTAATGAGGGGCGTGTTCCAGCAAGGATAATATCAGCATAATAATAGCTTAAGGGCATCCGGAACATTTCTGGTACGACCTATTTCCATGTATAGTTGGAGTTTTAACACAACTTTATAAAAGTTGCTGCTGTTCTGTAGTTAATTTTCCGGACTGCAGCAGTTCAAACCTTAACTGGGAGTTGCACTGAGCGTGATTTCTTTTCCTACAGCCACTTAATTTAAAATACTCAAAAAGTGAAACGGCAGCATGTGTTTTACAGCCTACATGAAGAAATAATGGTTATCTTACTCATTTCATCTGCAATGTACGGATGTTGTTTCAAAGGCAAAATCCGGTTCACAATGGTCTCAGTGGGAGTTCTGCCATTGACTTAAACGGAAGCAGAGTTGAGTAAAAAACTCCAGAATAAACAGAACAATGGTTATTGCCAAGGACAGGATCATCAGGGAAGGTAATTTTATCTCCATGGTGTTCAAAGGGTATTACAGAAGCAGAAGCATTTAGAACACAGAACACTCCAGCTTTAGGTTGACTTGACCTAAATCCCTTCCTTATTTCAAAAATACTTCTTTTGTAGAAAAAGTATCCTCTCTACATTTGGAAGCTGCTTCCTCCGAGCCGGCCTGGATCTCCATGGCAAAGCTAAAACAAAAGGGTTTCCAGGGCCACCCTCTTGCCAAAGAACAGAAGGCTGAAGAGCAAACCTCAAGCAAAGTTGATCAAGAGGAGGTAGAGTACCAAGTCAAGTCACCTGGGGGTGAATCCTTCACTAGATTGCCCGGGTACTTGAGCAGAGTGCTCAGTGTCATCTTGATGGGAAGCAGGTCTGTTAGCACCACTCAGAGACAGGTTTTTTTATAAATGTATTGAGATAGACAGCTGATGCAAATGAATGAACAAATGTGTGGTTATACTGTGTGAATCAGTGATGAGTTTCAAAGCTGGGTTATGTGTTCTCTTGTGTTATTCATATCCGAACCTTTTCAGGTCTTGCTCATTGCCTAGGTTATATTTTTGTAGCCCAAGAGCTGCTGTGCACTGCAGCAGCTTTCTCACTATTGGTGCCCTACAGGCAGCGTTCACTGCTCTGCTCCAGTGCCTCTGCTTCACTACAGAAACTGTACTGAAGGGCTGGCTTCTCCACTGGCTCTTGCATATATTTCCTGTGCAAGCCTTCAATTCCCGTTCAGTGGGAAAGAGAGGATAACTTGCTTGCATGTGCAGTGACCCTGTATTTGTAACAACTATCTTCCTTCTTGCCCTCTCCCTCCCTAACTATTCCTGTCTGGCTTTTTCTTCATTTCCGTAGTTAGGTTTGGAGATGCTATCAGAGCTCTAATGGCAAACTCAATGAGCACAGCTGTCTGGCAGGTTTCTTATCTGCATTCTCTTTTTCTCTTCTTCCTTTTGTAGCAAGTCATCTGTGGTAGTGAGAACATACAGAAGAACATGTGTTCTAGCTTGAGGACTCAGGAGAAGAAACCACAAGTGAAGACCAGTGTGTGTGCTGCAGCAGGTATTCTCTTTCAGCCACATCTTTACATAATGGCTATAATTATATAAATAACCAATAAGTGGTAAGAGTGGCAG
This sequence comes from Aquila spilogaster, assembly GCA_024606505.1. Taxonomy (NCBI): domain Eukaryota; kingdom Metazoa; phylum Chordata; class Aves; order Accipitriformes; family Accipitridae; genus Aquila; species Aquila spilogaster. The sequence continues at coordinate 8,692 of JANHGO010007041.1, forward strand.
GGGATGAAGAGTGGTGATGCATTGGAAGAGGCTGCACAAGGAGGTGGTTGAGTTACCATCCCTGGAGGTGTTCAAGAACCGTGCAGATGTGGTTCTAAGGGACATGGCTTGGTGGGCATTATTGGTGGTAGGTGGATGGTTGGGCTACGTGATCTTAGAGCTCTTTTCCAGCCTTAATGATTCTGTGATTCTATTCTGTTGAATAATCAGCATACTTTTTATAAGGCCTATTCAGACTGTAGTTTTCATATACGTCATACATGTATTAGGTCATGTGTTTAAGCTTTGTATGTACTGACTTGCTCACTCAGCAGAGAAAGCAAGTAATGCACTTTCATCTCCACTGCCAGTCCATGGAGTGGCATATAAACAGGATGGTAATTTATTACTGGCAAAGATCAATACTAAAAAATATTTTCCAGGGAGCAGTTGAAGTTGGATAGTGTCCAGAGGAGAGCAGCAAAAGGTCAGGTCTTCTAGACCTCCAGTCAGCCAGGAAATACTGATGGGAGTGGAGTTGTTTAGTCTACAGAAGGACTTAATTTGCTGCAGAGAGGAAGCTCATGCCCTGCATGAGCTTAGAATGCACTGGGGAGGCTGAAAAACTTCCTAACAACAAAGAGTACTGAAGTACAGAATAGGATAAGGTCCTTCCAGAGAGCCTGCAGTTTCCATTGCTGGATGTGTTTAAGAAGAGGTTAGATAAACATCCATCAGGACTAATGTAGGTAAGAGTCAGTTCCACCCCTGGGAGAGCAGGGACTGAATGGCCCCTCTCCCGCCCTATTAACTCTGATTCTCTGTATGAGAAATGCAGGGGAAGAGTGTGACTCAGACGTTGTGACTCACATGCCTTTTCCAGGGCTACTGCTGGGCTGCAGCTTATTCCTCCCCGCTCACTCGGTGTGGTGCCAAGCATGCTCCAGCTAGATACAGATAAGCCAGCTCTTCAGCTGTACAAGCATCTTATGCGAGCTGAAAACTATCGATTTCAGACACTGCCAAAGAAGATAAGAAATGCCTCAGTATGTCAGAGAAGTGGCTCTGGTCCAGATTCCTCTTGCTGACATTGTCACTATAAGACCAATTTTCCCTTATAATCCACAGCACCCAAAACTGTTGGTATTAGAGATACTAAGGGGTTACATCCCTGCCTCTTCCCTATAGTAGCTGTTTTAGACCTGTTATCCCTTTTTGAGTTGACAAGTGCTACAGAATGAGCTTTCTCCCTTACTCCAGGCAGCTGACCAGCTGAGGATGTGCACCAGCAGGGAGGCTCTGTGTCACTTGCTAGCCATACAGGGGCGGGGGTGGGGAGGGGGGGTGAAAATACCATCTTTTTTAGGAAGGATCCTGTTACAGTCCAACTTCATCTCACGGTTTGAGGTGCAAAGTGCGAATTTTGCTCAGATTAAATGGCAGTCTTCCTTTGAAAGGCTGTCCCAAACAGGCTGGATTTCTGTGTTGAATCATCCAAGTCTTGGAAGCCACGCAGCCTTCAGCAGAAGCCCAGAACTACACAAAGTGTGCTGCTACTCATCTACTAGAACTATTCCGGCTGTGGGCCTTGCAGCAGAATTGAAATTGTTCTGCATCACCTCTTCCCAAGAACTGACCCAGTTTCCTGATAACTGAGGGCTGTTTTCTCCACTCCAGGGGCAGCATTTTAGGGATAGTCTTCCACTCTTGGGATATCACAGAGAACTCTAACCAGCGCTGATGTTTAAGGAAAACATCACTCCTTAACTACTCAGAAAACCACACTTAGGAAACAGCACAATCAGCACGTGAGGAGGAAGTCAGGAATCCCAAATATAAACTCTTCTCTTCTGATTCAGTTCCCATTAGCACAGCCAGCAGTTTACCCAGTTGCAGGTGCTGCTGGTGGAAAGGATATAGATTCAGTATCCAGAGGAGATACTTATTTGGATTTTGCTTTTTGGCTTATGTTAACTATAAGCAGTTTTCTTCTCCCATGATAGATGGCCGAGGCTTTGTGTGCAATTCTGCACATTCTGTACGCAGCAGCAAAAGCCAGGACAGCTCAATGCCAGCTAAGTTTGGAAACAAATTCCAAGAAATCAGATGCTTACATAACTGAGTGCAATTGGTTCGTTTTGCTGTGTGACAGCCCATGGCCACATTCCCATAGCCATGGGAAGACCACCCAGCTTGCCTCTTCTTCTCTTCCACTTTACCCTAAGCATGGTGAGGTTTGTCTCCTGAAAAGTGAAAATGCATTTTCAGAATTGCAGTACTCTTCAATTCCTGTGTCCTCCTAGATGCTTCCAAAACACGTACTGTCCATGTAGAGCTGCAGCCTGTGCTTAATGGATAGTACACTTCCTCCAGTATTCCTAAGTAGAGCTCGCCTCCTGCAAGGATAGCAGTGAGCCAGGGTTGTGAAAAGAGACCTCCTGCGTGGAGATGTGGGACTTCCTTGGCTTTGATCTGGAGTGTGGCTGATGGAGCTGATTGACATTTTTCATTGATTTAAGTGCATGCAAAATCAAGCTTCCTGTACTTAGCATGGCTCAAGTCCCTATGTGGCCTCTGTTCTTGTGCTGGAGCACAGCAGCCTCACCTTGCCTGCTACATGCCACACACAGGCTAATGGGGTACTGAGGAAGCGTTTGAGTTTTCCCAGCTTGACTTAGACATAAAAATAAAGTCCTCTATGGGTTGAAAGGGATGGAGAGAGCACAGTGTTGAAAGACTTGTGAACCATATGTTGAGAAATGTGAGCTGCTCCTGTGAAGCCCCACGCCAGGCTGTGTGAACTCATCAGTCACGAAAATTGTCGAAGAAGATGGAGGGAGGATGCCTTTTCTAAACAGTAACTCAAAGCCATACAGGGAGTCCTGTCCGCAGTCTTCTGTCCTTTGTGAGGATGACAGGCTTGTGTCAGGCTGCAGTTAAGAGGAGCGCCGAGCTCCACCAAAGTCCCACCTTCTTGCGTTTGACCTCTGCCTAGTATTTAACAGTATTGCTGGAGCAGAATTGAAAACCACATACCAGTTTATTTTAAGCCCCCAGTGAGCCTGGGGTGATCCTTGCCCTGCAAATATTTGCTTTCCATTTTCCTTCATACTCAGTCGTCTTATTCCTAGATATTCTTGCCAGTCACAGAGCAGAAGCAGCCTGTGGAACTCCTTGCTAGGCACTGCCATGGCAATTAAGAGTTTGAAAAGATTAAGAAAGGAATTAGCCCAGAAGATGCATTATAAAAACACCCAGGGCTACAGTCTCCAAGTTCAAAGAATTCTAAAGAACATCTTTGTATGTGAGGGGTTAGACACTTGCTGTTAGGACCGAGAAGATTCTTTTGCAGACAGGTTAGTCAACTAAAAGCTTGATATAAATTTTTCCATTGCAGTAGCTAGTCCTAGCCTTCATTGTAACTGCACCAGATAGTGCTGGTGATATCCAGCTTAGCAATTTCTGTGACTTCTATTCTTGAGTCACAGACATTCTGGGCTGTAAAATGATTTTCTTTCCAGAGAAGGAAGTATTATTGGCAGAAACCGAGTTTTTAACTCTTAGCCTTCTGATGAGTGATGGTTATCTTCTTGTTGACAGGTAAAGTTGGATCTATTGCTCAGGGAGCATCTGTGATTCCTGCTGTTGAAAAGGAAACGAGACACTCTTCTAACCTGCCAATAACACCGTGCAGTCCTGCTGAACCACCCTGGCTATCCCTGGCCAAGAAGAAAGCCAAAGCATGGAGTGAAATGCCCCAGATTGTACAATAGCAAATGACACGAGCATCCTTCTTTGTATTGTCAATAGCCGTATTAACTCCATTTAAATCCTTCACTGTGATCATTTTCTTTGAGAAATAAGAGCCTTAGAACTTTTGTTCAGACTGCTGTATGTAAATACACAGTGAAGAAATGCCATCCGGGGCTTAATTTTGAAGTATTAGCGAGCAGAGCATTTTCTACTACCAACTCCTAGGAAAACCTCATCCTTATGTCATACACTTATGTATCTGACTAAAAGACACTGATGTTCTAAGAAGACATGCTTCAGGCTTTTGGAGTGATTCCCTCGTTAAATATGTTTTTAAAGTCTCCATGAACGATCTAGTGTTTTGTGCAGTGTGGTTTTGGCTAAGGAATTAATGTATGCTATAAAATAGGTACGATGCTGTACACTGACTCATCATCGTGACTCATGGGCATTGATGTCACCGCACTTGTGTGTAATGCTCTAAGACGGGCAGTCTGCATTTGCTTCTGATTGCTAATGGACCTATTTTGTGATAGCTGCAGGATCCAAACAGCACTGTGAGTTGGAGTCATTTTGACTTTCGGGTAGCTTGAAATCACACTGCTGTGGGTCTTGTGCTTTGCTCAGTGATGCCTGGTGGAATGGCCCAGAGCCACATGCCCCCTTTTCTCTCCCACGTGCTGGAAAACCACCATGCTGTGGCATACACTCTGTTTTCAGTTGTATGTTTGGAAATCTGGAATAATCTACCAAAAAAAAACCCAACCTCTCCTTCCTTTAATTATGGCAAAGAGTGGTTTCTTTTTTGTGAGATTCATCAGCAAACCATCTCTCTTAGAGTGGGATGGGGATGGAAACTGTTTGCTACCTGGAAAGTGATTCCATGTTTTCAACCAAGGCCACTCCATCCTTCACGTCCTTGTGGCTGTGTGATGAAGGGGCAGCTACTTTCCCCTGTGTGTCATCTGTCTTTAACTGGTAACCCAACATCAGCCTAAAAATGCCATCACTGAAGGGAGCAGACTATTGAAAGAAAAGCTTTGTAAAATGATGTTAGTGGCTTAAGAGACAATGGCACCTACTGGTCCTTCTTGGGTTTTTTTGCGGCATTGCACATTTATAACTCTTGTTTACAGTCAGTGCAAGATCTGAAGGCTGACTTGGCTGGTGGGCAGCTTTTAGCTGGATAGTTGGTAGGTATTCTTGAGGAAAAAGTTATAGGATTAATTGCACAACAAAAAATTGGCTCATTAGAAAGACTTCAGTCTTCCAGTCTTGGCCTGAATTCAAATATGTAGATCATCATAATTGAAAACAGTATTAAATAGGAGCTAGATTGTGGACCTTTTTATATAGGTGAAAATTTACGCAAGTAGGCTCACTGAAGCTATAGATTCTGTTTGTTTTGTACTCACACAAGAAAGAACAAGAGTTTCAGTGCTGGTTTGTTAATCCAGGCCTATTTTACTGCTTGTTTTCTCTATTTTAAGAGTCGTTTCTTCTTTTGCAAAGATCTGAAACATCCGCATTTCTCTGAAGCTTTTGAGTGTAACGTAAATGAACGTACTCAGCTTTGATTCCTGAAGTTCTGCCCAGCTGCCATCCCATCAGATGCTTACTGACCCTGTGTAAAATACACGTATTTCTCCATTCATCAAACTCTTCCCTTTTAGCGTTAGTGTGGATTGCGGTCCTTCCCCTCAAGTACTGCAAATGATACTAGAATCTCTCTTTCCCTGTTTTTGCTTTTGATCTTAACGTTGTTTCTTTTATGTTTGGTATGTACATATGCTTTTGTAATCCTTGTCTTGAAGGAACCCCTTTTGTATTCCATTCTCGTCTTTATTTTACTATTAAATGTGGTTGTCAATGGTGATGATGCAATTCCTTGGCAACGATGAGCAATAGATGGCCCTTGTTTGTTAAGGAAAAAAATAATAAGAGGTATTTGCATGATATATATTCTCTATGTGGATATACCGCATAGATGTTGTCTTGGGATGATTTTGTCTGGGTTTCTGAAGTTAATTTATTCCAGTTTCTGCAGCCACGAGGACAAAAAGCTCAGAGAGGAAGAAATCAGAACTCAACTCATGTAACCACGAGGTGAGGTTTTAAGAGCAACATTGAAACATCAGTGATTTGTGGATACGTTTATAAAAGCTGATGGTTGCATTTGTGAGGCTCTCCCATTGCCCAGCTGTAGACTGTAGGTGATGGATGAGTGCAGGTAACTACCACAAGCAGCTCATTCTGGATGGTTTTTTAAAACAAAAGCAAACCAACGCGATTATTTACAATCACAATCGCTGCTTTTGGAAATCAGCTGCCTCAAAGTCACATTGCCAAGAGTGTAACCGTGGGGTTCTGCGGCTCAGGGCCTCCGGTGAAGGAGAGCTGTCCCTGAGATGCCCTGCACTCGGGGCTGGCTCTGGGTTTCAGCTGCCTTTGGTGCTCCTGTCCAACAGCAGAGGGTGCTCGTGCCATCCCCAAGGAGAGCAGAGGGGTTCTGGGTGCTGCAGAAAGCAGATCCCCACGTGCAGCTCATCATACAGTATCACAGCAGGGAGACTGGAGGCTTTCGTGAGAGCAGAGAAGAGGGGTCAGAGCGAGGTGCATTGCTCTTTGTGATATGATGGAGGTGTTGGAGCTGTGAAGTACAGAAAAAATGCTTTATCTCATCACAAGGAGCCACTGAGAACCGGTGACACTGACAGGGAAAGGTACTGAGCTCAGTTGTGTGAGGGGGCCATGCAGGAAGATACGTGACCATGTCCAAACAGGTTTAGGATTTTAATTCTGCTGCTTAGAACTGCTGCCTGGCTAGAGGTTGATCCTCATCCCATCCAGATACGGAGCTGATAATTTTAGAGGAGAGATCAGAGATACAAACATGTTATCATTCAGCTGTGAATCAACTTACAATTAACTGGGTTTGCAGACAAGTAGGAATTAATCCATTCAAACAAAGAAAAAGATTCAAATATCTCCAAAGCTACACACTACCATTAATATATATTAATATATACCTTAAATATACCCAAAGAATCAAAAACTTGAAACTTCAGATACAACTGAGGAGTCATTACTCATTTCAGTGACCGTGGTTAGGAGGAAGGTCTTAGAATAGTGAGGAATGACTCACCATTCTGAAAACTCTCCTGTCCTGTTTCCTGTGTTATGCTTGGACAGAGAGAGTCCCCCTAAGTAGCAATATGCTGTCTTTTAAGGGCTGTGATTTAAAATATTAAATCTATTCTATATATATGTATTACAGTAGTTCTCAGAAAGGCTGAGCTTGTCCCATTTGCTCAGTTAAGTGCTTTGAAGATCAATACAGGAAAGACATCAGGCTGCGATGATACTTTGCCCTTCAGAACTGTTACTGGAAGGATTCTAGCAACCAGAGAGGCGATGAGCTGCCTGCAGAGCCAGACACACATCCCTCTTCATCTTTTCCACTACTGCGTGGTAGCCTACCTGCACTTACATTAGGTTTACCCTGATTTGACATACACGTCTCACCAATCACCACCAAATGCCAACAATTATGGTATGAAACCTCTCACATCCAGGGAATCCCAACATCTGTTAAGGATTCTGGCTTTGGTTTCTTGCTTGGTACACTTGCATTCTGTGCCCCCTTTGGCTCGTACCCAAAGTGTCATTATTCATTACGGGCTATTGCTGTTCTTAAATAGATTTTATTTACATTGCTGTTCTTAAATGGATTTTAGCATATTTTATATAAATAAGCAGGTGAAATGAACGGCAAATTCTGAACTTGGAACACAAAACCACGCACCTGCACAGAACAAACAGGTAATGCTCAGGTATTTCCAGCGGGTGAATGAAGGGGCACAGTTGGATGAAGGTGGATCTGCGGAAGAATGACAGATTGACTCAAGAAACAAAAGGCTCAGAGTGGGACATTGCAGTGCAGAGCTTGAAATAGCAGTGCTGCACAACCCGCGAGTCAGAAGCACAGCTTAAGAAGGGAGCTGAGCCAAAGTCCTGCGGCCTCCCCTGACTTGAGGGGCAGATCATTGATTATGGACATGGCGAGATGCTATTATTGTGTGAGGAGGGATTTGGAAATAAACTCCTTTAATAGCTGCTTTGTTGAGAGGCAGTTCAGAAAGATGTACAGGCTGTTTGTGTAAACAGGATTATTGCCCACCAGTTCCTACTCTGATCTACGAACGAAGCTGGTCACAAAACAGCAAGAAGGTATAAAACCACTGAAGCTGTGGAGTATTTCATTAATGTAATTTTGTCTGAAACAGAAATGAAAAAGCAGAAAGAAGGGACTGGAACAAACATTCCAATACAGGAGGCTGTTCCACACCTGAAGCTCTCATCTTTTCTCCTCTCTGCCTCAAAATAGCTCCTTTAAAAAAGTATAGGAAGTTTCTCTCCCTAAACTTTTTCACTTGTCCCGTATGGGACCAAACCCACTTTGTCCTTAACTTGTTTTCTAGTTACCCACGTTTTACAGGGATCCAGTGAAAAGCTAGCAAGTCCAAGATCACATACCCATCAGTACCGGCAATGCTGCACTGTTTAGAAATCACCTTAACCTATTTTGTTAAGCAATTCTAGTTAACGCTGCATTACATCTTCCCTACTGTCTTCTTCTGGCCTCCAAATTAGTCTTAACTCACAGGTATTTTTCTAACACAGTGGGTGAGGTTGAGTGTTCTGAAATCAGAAGCTTTCCACATTTCTCAGGAATACGTTTCTGTGGCACTGAGGTAACTCTTTCCAGGTTACACAATAAGGCCATTGTAGCAACGGCAGCAATGTATGGGAAAGGGTCGAAGTCCCAGGGCTGTGTTGTGTTTCCATAGAGCTCCTCGCAGCCTTCCTTAATGGTGCCATTGGCACCGGCAGAGCTAGCAAGCAGGAGATGTTGCTGGCTGCCTTCTACGAATGCGTCACTCCTGCTGGCTTAAGTACCAGCTACACACGTCTCTGGTGACGTGGGCAAGCGAAGAAAGCAACAGTCATTGAGAAGCAAATGGAGGGGAGATGTGCCCCCCCAAAGGGTCAGTGCGTTACCAGTTGTACATGCAGGAGGAAACAACTTCCCTGGGCTTTGTCAGCTGTGGAAGTGTGTTATATTCATACGGGAGTAAATAAAGTGATTTTTCTGTTACAAGGACATGCACAAATTAGGATATATCTACATAAGACCAAAGCTGCATTTTAAACACAACAGGCACTTACTCAGCTTGGAGCCTGAATCATACATATTGCAAAGGAGAGGAAAACGTATGATCCAGTTTAGAAGAGCATTTTAACGCGATGGAAAGCACAGCATTAACAGCAGAACATCAAGGTCCCAGGCTGCAGCAAGTGAGAATCTGCCCAAACACAACAGCTGCAGACACAGAAACAAAGGAAAGAAGCTGCTCACCTTTGAAGAGCCTCAGGTGAGCAGAGATCTCCAACAAGATACCCTCAGCTCCACTGCCAACCCTTAAATGAGGTCTGGCAAGGGGTGGATCCTGGCTCCAGCCCTTCCAGTCACTCAGACACATTGCACACACCTGAGTTCCCCTGGGCTGGCCCTGCCTTCCCACCAGGTGCTCCATCACTGCTTCAGGCCGTGATTCAGCATTTCCACTACAGCATTTCATAGGCCAACGGAGCTCTACCCGAAGATCAGTGACCTGATCTGTATTTGCGTGGAAGGAAACCAGAGGTGCTTGAAAACATTGCTTCATTTTCTGTGTTTTCCATTTTGACAGTGATTTGTTACACAGGCAGTCTTAGTGTTATGATCCCTTATGAAAACAAGTGTCTCCTCGCTTCACTTTGTTTATAAGAAAAGAGCTCTGACTGTGAAGAAGTGCTGCATATGGAGATAGAACAATCAATGGGAATGTTTACATTGCATATAAAGCATTAGACGTATTGACATCATATTTCACTTGCTACTTGTCTAATAGTTCCAGAGCATAACTTGCTGCCAAAGCCCAGGTTTTGTGAAGCACTCTGGCATGGATCAGGAAAGTGTGTTTTTTGAAGTAGGAGTTAATAATAACTTTATATGAGACTGTAGTAGAGGAAGACGGTGGTACATTCCTTACTTTTATGAAGGTATGTTTCTGGTCTCTCCTTCCACTTGCATATCCTACCTGCTGACCTGACTAGAAACGTCCTTTAATTCCTGCATATATCTGCTGGAAGCAGGAAGCTCTGTGGCCCTGCTCTTTGACTTTCCTTCACAGTAGCAGGTGGCAAGCTTCCTGCCACCACCTCCAAGCCTCTGGGTTAACTGCGATCCTGTTGCACAGAGCTTTGCTCTGTATTCATTCCCAGGGACCTCAGGAAGGATGCATCCCTGTGCTACACGTGGCCCTTCCCATGTCGTGCAGACTCCAGCAAGGCAACTCGGGGTGTAAAGTGACAGGAGCTGCTGTGACAAAGGAATGGCGTTGCCATCTCGAGCCCAGCCACCACTGGATGCTGGGAAGTTGGGTGTTACCACCTGGGAATCCAGGGCTGGAAGCCAGGTCAGCGTGGCTCTGGGGCTGTGATCAGCCTCGGACCTCTTGGAGATGGCTCTGGCTCGTACAGCAGTGCCTGCGGGGCCTCGCTCACCCCTAGGCAACACTGAACCACCAAACAGCGTGATCTGAAGGGTCTCATGGTGTCCATCAGAAGCTCCAAGAAAATGCATTTTCCCTAAAACCAGGTTTGATAAGTTGCTTCTGGGAGCCTTTACAATGCAAACAAGGAGTAGCTGCTCCATGCAGCGTGCTTGCCTCCGCGCCAGCAGGCACGCAGCTCTGCGGGACCCTTCGCTTTCCTCCCAGACAGAAGCTCCCTGCTGCAGTGCTGCAAGAGGGGTGTTTGTGCAGCTTCAGCACAGACATCTGAGTGAGCTGCTGCCAGGAGTTGTCCAGACGTGATCTCTGGTGCCCTTCATGGTATGTTCAATTAACGTGGTGTGGCGGTTTTCCTACAGCACAGGTGGCCGCGTGCCTGCATGCACTGATTTGGCCAGCTGCATCAGTTCACATGTAGCAGTAGTCCTGTTTGCGACTCCACTGGACTCGCTGGGGCTGACAGTGGAAATGCCATTTGTGATGCCGCTTCATAATTTTTCCACCCTTGTTCGTCTGGATTTCTCCTTTGGGGGCACAGATGAAAACGAGACGGTACAGACATGCCGCCAGGACCAATGCATTTTTAGAGGCTGCCACTCCTTGAGAAAGACAGCTTGTGTCCCTGAAGGTTGGAGGCATGGCAGACACCGCAGGGAACTCAGCCTGCCCCGAGCCCACAGCTCTCCCACCCAGGGTCAGTGGCTCAGTTCCTGCCCTGCCGCTGCCTTGCAGGCGCAGAGCCTCAGCTTTTAGTCCCCCTTCCCCCAGTGCTTTCCTTGCAGTGCCGATGCAACCAAGGACTTTGCATAATAGCCTGGTCTTTAAAATGCGTTTCTCATGGCTTCTGCCATGTGAAAGATGCTGAGCCAGTGATGCTGGCGGCGTGCGGAGCCAGAGCTGCTGGAACAGCCCATTTCTGTGCCCTGTGCAGTGTCGCTCAGTCTGATAATGGGAATTTTAGAAGCACGGATTCACAGACTCCTTTGTGTTGACTGAGCAGATAAACCCAACAATTTTCCCAGGCAGAACTGGTGTTCTTGCTATACTCTTGCATTTGTTTTTATTAACAGTATGGGTCTGTAACCACGGTTCTGCAGCAAAGAGGTTTTCTTTCTGGGAGTGACTTAAGCAAGAACAGACGATGCAATTTTCCAAGGAAATGTAATATAACAAGAAGGGTTTCAATGCTAAGTGGCACTCCGGGCTTTCTTTCAAATCTCAGGAGCAACTCTGCCAGTCAGGAACAAATCTGCTAAAGCCAATGGAATTAGTCTGGTCTAAATAAGAGTATAATGGGCTTTTTTGTTCCTGCGTTGTTGGAATATAAATCTCAGCATAGAACTTAGGGTCAAATCTTCTCCTGCGAACGCCAGAATTGTGCTGAATTTGGGAGAAATTGTCCCAGATTCGCACTGTCGGGCACTCCACAGTGAAATAATGTTTGAAAAAATATATCCGTGCTTCCTCGGCCGGGGGGGGGGGGGGGGGGGGGGGGGGGGGGGGGGGGGGGGGGGG
>JANHGO010007042.1:0-20555 GCA_024606505.1 Aquila spilogaster
CCCCCCCCCCCCCCCCCCCCCCCCCCCAAAACTAGCGTATGCACTGAGAACAATGTAGCAACTCATCCCACCTGCAAATTTTGTAACCAGTGCTGAATGCCACGCTGTTGTAACGCAGGCAAACCGTGAATGGCTCCTTTGTGAGGAGTGGGAATCCTTGCATCAACAGCAGTCCTAACTTTTGCGGTAGTGTGGACGCAGGCTACCTTATTTCGTGCTCATTTTATTTTTATGGATTTAAAAATACTTTCTGATACTGTGCTATAATTACATCCTAAAGAGTCACTCTAAACAAGAAATATTCTTTTCATGTATTGTAATAGATAGTTTTACCAATAGTGAGTTGCTGTTCAAGTGGAAGTAACGGAGCCCTGTACTTCATGATACCTTTGCTAAGTGTGTAAAAAAATTACAGAAATCTATTCAGTAGGCTACCGCATTAACAGTTCATAGGAAAGGATCAGTATACCTTAGGTCTTCAAAATTTCCTTTCTTGGGAAGAGCTAGGACCTTTCAGTGCCTGTCAGCTGAGGTCTCTAAACAGTCTCAATTGCTTAGATTGACCAACACCTAAGAAGTAACCAAGTGGCTTCAAGAAAAGGATAGTTTACACTCTAGTAGGGCAGTTCTTCTAATAGTGGAGACTACTAGAAGTCTTTCTATGGAGTGTTTTGAAGATAAAACTCATTGATTAAGTGGGATTTCCAGAGTGATTTCAAGGCTCCTAGAAGCCTTAAAAACAATTTTTGATAATGTGTGTATTCTGGGTGAGATTTCTGGGAGTTTTCATCTTTCTATCACCATGTAAGAAAAATAAGAAAAATGGACTTTTTTTCCCCATGATTTGGAAAGTGAGATTGTATTTTATCCTCATTCTCTAAATGATTATGAATGAATGGGTGTAGCAATACCTGCAGCTAATTGACTCCGTGTTTGGGGTGAATATCTTAAATCTATTGGTCCAAAGGGTAAATATTGATTTCCACAAAGAGTAGTCAATAGCAATATTTTGCATGCTCAGTATTGCATTTCAACAGAAACAAGGGCTGCACAAATACATGTGCTCCTGACACAGGCATTCATTCAGCTGCTCATCACTGGTTGATGTTCATGCTAACCTGGAGGCATTTAGCAGGACTCCTTTCCCACTTTGAATTTCTGTTGAGTAATTTTGTTTGCTATTTCCTTATAGCAGGCACTTATATCCTAAAAATGCTGGAAATATAGTACTTGATATTCTCTAGCTGTATTTCAGAAGTTAGGGAGGAACTGGTGATTTTTATTTATACTTTCAAGTTGAATTCATATGTATAGTTGTTTCCTTTTCTAGACATGCAATATTCAAGAGTTTATTGTTTTTAAAAGTAGACATCTGTTTTAAAACTCCATGAATAACTAGTTCTTGGACTGATAGTTCATATATCCATCACATTTCATTATCACACATCAACTTTTAATTCCCTGGCAATAGAAGAGTCTTCATTACAGTGGCACTATTATACGATGTTAGCATTTTAAGAAATGAAATACTAGAAAAATCTAAATTTGCAGAGTGTGTTGCAAAAATCTGTTATCTTTCATTTATTTCTTACAATGTTTTCCTTCTAATATTAACTTTTAAACTGTGCTCATTCCCCTTTTTAGAAATAACAGTCTATCAAAAATAACCACTGAAAAAACAAAGTTTAATTTTGATCAAGTAATATCCGAGGTCACATTTACATTTGCACTATCCTTTAATGGAAGTACTGGAGAAGTATTCTTTTCTAAGCTAGGCTACACTTTTACTTGAGGATAGGTATATAAGCCAAGCATTTTAATCCAAAAGAGTTGAAAGTAAAAAATAAGCAATGCAACAAAAAATCGATACCCTACAAAGCACTGCAAGAGTCATAACATAAAAATAATCTTAAATAGAGATTTACTTATTTCTGTTCAGTAACTGGACTTCTCTGTAGGTGCGTATAGCACAAAGATATTTCCATTTGAATTGTGGACCTGACCCTGATTTCATACTGTATTTGAAGCTCCAGTTGCAGTAAACTGCAATACAAAGTACAGCACACATAAAAATTTGAGTCCATGGAAATTGGTGGCATTAGATAATAACAGTCAGAAACCTGCTTCACAACATTTGATATTTTATTTTCCATACCTGGTTGCCTTGTTAATCACTGGTCCATTACCATCTCTACCTTCTATTTCACTAGAAATACTTGTTATTTCCTGAATGACTGTACTAAATATACACTTTACAAAAGTACTACTCTTAAAGGAGTGTTGTATGTCTATGAAACCAAATTTGTGACATTGCCTTTGAAAGAAAAGCAATGTGAATGAAAGAAAGAGATTTTTTATCACGACTGTCACTATCATCGTCTTATGGTGTCTTGGTCCTATGAGTTTAAATCAGTGAGAAATACAAACCACAGTAAAATCTAGCTCAATCTTCATTCTCACTTTAATTTTGTTTCATGCATGTGGATGTGCCAGCTAAATCACCTTGAATTTATCTAAATGCTTTATAGATTTCTCAGTCCTAAATACTTTTTTTTCAAATACCAGGAGCTACAAGAGTTGCAGCTCTAGTGTTTGGCCTCTGTTAGGCACAATAATATATGCCACGGATCCACAAAATGAGCTCATCAAAACTGTCTGCATGACTAAAATTTTCTCATTAACTTGTACGAGGAAGGTTATTTTTTATTCTTTCACTTTTTTAGCACTGATTTTCTGTTTGCCTAATTATTTCTCAATGACAAACTAAAGTTTTCTGTTTCAGTAACTGGTGGAAAGGAGAAACCTTCTGCTTCTATGTTGATATAATACAATAATATATATATCACCATGCAAAACTTACATTTAGTTTTCATAATATTAGAAAGTAAATGTATTTTAAGGGACAGAAGAACAACAAAGCCTTAGGCAGGGAGCGAAGTAAACATCAGGTGAAAGACAAAAGCCTGGAAGAATTGATTATGCCACTTGGCTGCTCTCCTGAGGAAGATAAAAGAGGCCAGGACATGCTCTGCTACTCCCTGCATGTAGAAATCAGGCTTGGAAACAATACTTTGACATCTCTGCCATGCAGATAACTCCAGCAAGCAAGTCTGCTGATATAACTATTTACATTTTGTATTTTTTGTGCCCATTGATTGACAGCTACAGAACACATTCTACCAGCTTGATATTTGTGTATTGGCTTTATTGAAAAAGAAAGAATTAGGATAGGAAAGGGATGAAATTGCAAAGATAAATTGATTAAATAAAAGATTAAGATTTCTGAGGGCTGAGTATTCTGCCAAGATCATAAAAGTAGAACTTGAGCCAAAGTATCAGGCCTTTGTGCACACGGTGAAGGACACCAATTACTGTACAAACTTTGACTGTTCAAAGCCTATCGGGAGATGTAGCTGCACAAGAGTACCACTTGATAGATTCTCAGCCTCTCAAAGGCTGGGTCGCCGACATGGTTCTACCTGTTGTGCTGGAATACCTCCAAGCCAGTGTATGAAAGGGCAGCATGCTGCTAACATTCAGTTCCCATTAAGTACAATGCTAGTTAAAACTCATGACATTGCTTGGTACTGTGCTGGATCTAAGTGGAGGTACTGTTCTGCTGATAAGAAGATCTAAGTGATGGTAATTATCTGGGGAAGGAAGAACCTGAACTCTGAGATACAAAATCCAGCCTCCAACCTTCTCTCCAAATAAGCCAATTTAACTCAACAATGAAACATCCAGAGTAATATGATGCAGTTTTTTATGTGTTTTTCTATATGAAAGCTGCTTCTGTCTTGTTTTGCCTTTCTTTGAGTACAGGAGAGGAAGGAGTTGCTTAGAGCCACGAGGTGCTGGTCCGTTATGACCCCAGTTGGAATGACACTCAGATTCTGTAAGCTATCATATAAAATGCTAGTTATTAGAGCTAGCACTGTAAGAAGAGAATAGTATGGGTGATTTATATCCTCAAGTGATGTAACATCATCTGATCAATACACGGCACACCAGGAAGACCCTGTCTGTGGAAGACGGTTATTCAAGCTATTATAGAATTTTCTCATTAAAAACAAACAAACAAACAAAAAAAAAAAAAAAAACAGCTCTATTCATCATTTCTACTGTCATACAGGAAGGATATTCACATGAGAATGTCTTGCTGCATTTTTTAGTAAAGGCCATGTATGTGGTGTAATCAACTACAACAAACGGGAGCTGCCTGCAGATGCCTCTGTTACAATGAGTAGGCTGTATTTACCCTGCAGCCAAGGGATTTATACAGCTCAGCACAGCCTCATGGCTACACTGGGTGTGCAAGAGTGCAGCACAGCACAGCACAGACCTGAACCTACTGAAGTTAAGCATTACATGTGTCACTAAATTCTATACGTACAGTGGTCTCCTGACTGTTGCCTCGGTAGCGACTACTGTCTTCTGACCGTGCCGGCCAAATTGCACACTTTACTTCACACCAATATGGTGAAACGGCAAATGGCGTTTATTGGAAAGAAACAGCCCTTTATATAACCTTCCTCCTTCATCTACGCCCCTTACACTTGCGTCATCTATCAATCACCGAGCAGGGGAGGTCCTATCGCATCACAGCCCAAGTCACTGCCCCCTTTCCGCCTAATACAACACAACACCTGACCAGGACTACCGCTGGAGATAGTTTGGTTTTGTTTTAGTCTGAATGCTGGCACTTTTATCATTAAAAAAATGACAATTCCTGAGTTGACTATGAAACAACAAGTTGCACTCAGCAAGATAAATTTGAAATTTCTGTTTTTGTCTTGTAATTTCTGTCTTTGAAAAGACAAACTAAATGAACAGAAATGTTAAGGATAAGAAATCTGCCAAAACGTGTCCCAGTGTAGTTTCTCCCTGTGTTCTCTGCAAGTTAGGCTGTCCAAAGGCAGCACGAGGATCTGTGTATGAAGAATCTAGCTGCAGCAAGTTTAAAATAAAAGCCAATAAAAAATGAAAGAGCTTGGAGATAAAGCTCAAAGCCTTAATATCTCATGTTCTCAGGGTAGAATGACTGCCTGTTGTTCTGAGCCTAGCCTTTCACTTTTCCGGATATGTGAGCAGATATATCAACAACAGTTGAATCTTCCTACAGATGTTAGCATCATCCTTTGGAGACACAGGAAGACAGGTCCACAGAGCACTCTTTATTGTGATCATTCTGCCAATGTCCCATGGAAGCACTGCTCCCCTTCCTTCTGTCATCATGGTCTCCCTTACCCCAGCTAGGCTTTTCAGACCCTCCTGACTGGAGCAGGAACCTGTGCATAAATCTGTTTTATAAAGAAAACTTTGTTAGTTCTCAGAAGAGGATTTATCTGTTTCAGAGTCCTCCAGTTCATGGCTCTGCCACTTGAAGAGGAGAACAGTATCGTATCATTGCAATATATTTCATGTCACCAATTTTCTTAATAAAATACTACAGTTCTGCAATTCTGTCTTCACTTGAGAGATTCACTCTACTTCTGCAAAAATTTCTTGTTACATCTGTAAGATATTTGAGCATATGCAGAAAATCAGAAGTGTGCCAAATTCAATTTCTTACTTTCAAAATGGAGCTTCACTTACGTTAACATAAATCCACTCCTCTAACAAGAGGTAGAAAAACTGATAAAGTGAAAGTTATCTTCTGTGCTCAGGTATGAAAATTACAAAACACTGTGAGTTCTGTCAGAAATCATGAAAAATTTGCACTGAAGAGGGTAAGATCATATTAGCTAAGCTGCCAATTAAAGATGTTAGCAGATGTAGAAGATGTAAAACATGAAATGGCTATTATGTAGAATAATTGCTGGGTGCCCAGTAAAGGGAAAGAAATGGGAAATAAAGAGGAGAGTCAGAAAATAAGAAAAAGGGGAAAAAAATTCAAAGACTGCGACTGTGGTGTTAGGAGAGGGAAGTGTATTAGTAATAAAAATAATGTCCTTATATCAAGAGGTAATTTTCCAAGAGTGAATTTGAATATGCAGTCCTGAACTTAACATGACATCAACATAAGCTGCCTTGTTACTGCCTTGTATACACAGTTGTAATATGAAAGCTGACAGCCAAAAGACAGAAGAAATAGCACATTACCTGTCTGTGGCTATGTGTGCTGCAGCATACTTCTATGCTTAAAATAAGCATTTGATAGACAGTCCTAATGGGCAAGACGTTCATGTTAAACTTTTCCTCCAAAGATGAACCATGTTGGGAGTATACGAAAGATAAAGGATGCTGTAGGAAGGCAATTGGTGACATTGCATTGAATTTAATCTATTAGAGCGGAATTATTTTAGCTGGCATTCATCTTACTGAGAGAATTATTTCTTGGCACTCACTACTGTAGCAACTGAACACATAATGAACATTAATAGATTGTTTTCATCATCATAAGCCTTATGTGAGCTGAGTAAGAATTAGCCCCATTTTGCAGGTGGTGAACTAAGCTCCATCCTTCAACATGATGAACGTGTCCTACACAGCGTTGTATGCCCTCAGTTCCTATTGGAATTGCAGAGTGGTGAATACCTTGGTGAAAGCTTTCAGACATCCATGCATTTTGTTCAAGTGATTTGCTGAAAGTTCTACATGTGTGGCACTTCTTATTCTCAATTACATTAAAACCATATTACATTAACTGGGCAGGAAGCCAGAAAACACAATCTGAACTGTACCACAGTAACTCAATGCCTTAACCACAGGATTGTCCTTTCCCCTTAAAATGGACACCAAAAAAATCCAGGATTTTATCCCTAAATGTTGGGCTAATGGAAGCAGCACATTCTTCTGGCACAAAAGAGAATTTGTCAATGACAGCTAGTGGATGGAAGAAGGAGAATGAGTGTGTCAGTGTTGGGAGGGGGGAAGAAACAGAAGAAGGAAGGAGTGGCAAGACAGAGAGGATGTGGAAAAGGTCAGTAGCAGCAAAATGTGATGAGTGAGAATATGTTTATTAGGTAGAGCATGGAAGGAAGACCATTAAGAGAGAGAGAGCAAATGCAGCAAATGATAAAATGAATAAATGCATTGCACATGTTTTCAGTAAGCAAATTTTCAGTACTTGATGTGTTATTTGTATAGAGGCACAGGTAAATCTCTGGAAAAAGAATCTGTGTGTAACTTAGAACACCATAGTAGTTATCAGTATAATTTGATTTCCACCAAATGGTATTTTATATGTTTGTTGTTAATTGTCTTCTACGAGTCTTGTATTATTTGCTTATTATATTACAGTATTTATATTGATTATGGAATTATTAAATGCTGGGATATACTTATTTATAATGATCCAGCACTACAGCAACAAAATAATTGTACTTTGGGGTTTGTTTTTTTATTTAGTGTTATAATTCATGTAATTCCCCTGTAGGTTCTCTTAGGTGCTGCACAACAGCTTCTAGACAACTACTTGAGATAATGCTTGCTGAAAGAATTTCAAAGTATTGGGAATTTTGTCCCTAAAATGAGAGAATATTAGACAGAGACTGACCCTGCACCTTTGTGTTCTACCACCTTCTCCCACTCCTTTTGATTTCCTCCAACTTTGCCAGTGCTAGCTTCTGTCCAACAAGTACATCACAAATTGTCCAAGAAGAAACACATTCTCCTTTTTTAAATCAATTTTTTTTCCACAGTATCACTTAGATATTCAGATGCTGCTTTAAAGAATTCCTGTTCCCACCCTGTCAGTGTTATATAATTATGTAAGATGGGAAGATGAACTGCCTAGACAGAGGCACAGTCACATGCATATTCATGAAAGAAATTCAGTTTTTCTTGAGAAAGATAACATGTTTTACCAGAAAAAAAATTATACTGCTAGTCTGAGGCCCACAGGACTTTCATCAAGTTCTTCTAAATAGTCCTTGAGAAAGTGCTACAATATAGCTAAAATTATAGAGCATGGTGGGAAAAGGCACTGAAATGAGCTGACCCAATTACTCCTGTTAAATTTCCACAGTTAAAATTATCTATTGTGCCTTCAGTTGAAGATACCACTGGTGCCTAACACTTTCACCTGGTTTTTCATATTCAGTGATCACAGCCTTGAGGGATGATACCCTTTCATCAAAGACAGAACTTTTAAAATGATCCTCCCAGATTTGCTGTATCAGATTTTTCTTGCAGTAGAACGGTCAGCAGGATTTGCCATTCTTTCAAACAAACATGAATAGCTGTTATTCACCTTGTTCTCACTTGCTGCTCAAAAAGGGAGATCTGGTTACCTAAACTTCTCTGGGTCGGCCACCAAGAAGTAACAAAGAGCCATCAGCTTAACAGTGGGGTGGAGACAAAAGGGATCTGATTGGCAAAGATCACCCACTGGGCTGAATAGGAGCCGAACTTTCAGTCAGTCTATTAACACTGCAGACACTCACCAGAACTTTTCCTCTGCATTGGTCATCGCCTACTTACTTTCAAAGAGAGAAGTACAGTTTATCAAAATAACAGACTTTTCTGTTAAAAATAAGTGATTGATGTTTTGCATTTCACCCCTAAAAGGAATGGTCACTTTCTGAAAGTGTGTTACAAATGTCCCTCCAAAGTGAGATTCCTTAGGTAATAGCTGCAAACTCTATTTTTCTACAGCAGAAAAACAGGAAAACGTATTTTAAATAATCCCACATAAGGTTTAAGCTCAGTGCTGCAGAAAGCTGTCATGGTGATTTTGATTTCAGAGGCTGAGAGAAAGAGAAAATGGTGAAAATTGCTCTGACCTTTATTCCCAGTATAATGGAAGTGGATCATTTCTGTGGTTACTGTGTAGACAGCTTTGATATTTTAGGATGAAACCATAGGTCGTTATTCACTCTTCAGTTTTAAGAAACCACACACACAGCATAAATGTAACTTGGACTTAAAGAAAAATATATATGCGCACACACACAGGTAGATCAGCTCACTTACTACGGAGAATATCAATGTGCAGCAAATTGGCAGAATTTGATCTCTTACCTGTACATCTTGTCCTGTCCAGGTTTATTCCCTCTGTCCTTTGAATTGTCTGTTATCTTAACATCGTGGCAGGTATCAGAATACTATCAAAATATTGCTATGCCTCACTCAAAGGACAGCACAAAGGCACACGTGTAATGGATGTAAGTTTGGAGACACTCAAGACTAACTAAGCATTGCAAGAGCAGCAAGGCTTCCAGCAAGTTAGTTTGACTTGCACAAAAGAATTTTAGAGGAAAGCATGACTAGGATGCTTTTTAGGGACTGTATTAGCCCAGGCAGTGATGCAATGGCAAGAAGACAAAGATGTGAAGGAGGATTTATGTGACCAGCTCTAGGAATTAGAAGGGAGGCTGGCAAGGCAACCATACTGTGTATATGAAAATCTATGAGCACATTATGAAGTAGCAGAAAATAAGCAGTAAAAAAAAAAAAAAAAGAGGGAGAGAGAGCAGATATTCACTTTCTCTCAGAACTTATGCCCATTATTTTTAAAACTTATGCAATGAGCCAGGGACAAAAAAAAAAAACAAACCAGTATGAAACAGTATGATTAAGACATATAGACCTGCTTGTATCCACATGGTAATTTTTCAGCTATGATATATATATATTAATATTTGTTGTACTCCTGATGTCATCACATTATTGAGTGCTTCTCGGCTAAAAATGGCCAGACATAAACGAATCCTTAGAAAACTTAATGAAATCTGTAATTCCCCCCCACCATTACCACAGATACAACATTGTTTCAATTGTTTGTTATCCAGTGTTAACTGGCATAAGGTCAAATATTCAATCCACTTCTGTTATCATTTTAATCTTTAAGAGCCTAAGGGCATTACCAGTCATTACTTAATTGGAATTTCCCTTCAAGTACATTTAATGAAATGCTAATGATATAAATAGGAGGCACTGAAAACTAATAACTTGCAAGAAATTTGTGGTATGCAATGTACTATCTTTGTATTTGGCTACATATATTTTGTTTATAGACTTTTGTTATTGATGTCGCTTTTACATTTCCAAGGACCAGAATTTAATGTTAAAATATTCTGTAGTTATCCTCCACCTATTTTAAAAATGTGTCATGAACAAACTCTGAAATTCTTAAAACATAAAATAATAAGTAAAAATGACTACATATTTTCCAAATAGAATATTCCCAGCAGGCCCCGTATAAAATAGATTGATTCTCTTGTCTAATCACATGTTATCAAGAATGAGTGTATTGTATACTTACCATACGAAGCACATAGGATGTTATGAATCAAGAGGAGATACATAGACAAAAAAAAAGACAGAAATGAAGATCAAGTGTATTTCCCATCTTCCCCATGTCATAGGTTTTGATTCGTTTCCTAATGGCATTAGGAATTTATCTTTATTTTTTTTATTTCCACTATTTTTTGAGAGAGATAGCATTCCAATGGTGAACGCAGTTAAATCCAGCTGGAGACAAGTCACAAGTGGTATTCCGCAGGGATCTGTACTGGGGCCTTTCCTGTTCAACATTTTTATTGATGACCTGGATGAGGGGATTGAGTGCACCCTTAGTAAGTTTGCAGATGACACCAAGTTGACAGGAAGTGTCAATCTTCCCAGAGGAAGGAAAACCATACAGAGGGATCTGGACAGGCTGGGTCACTGGGCCAAGGCCAATGGGATTAAGTTCAACAAGACCAAGTGCTGAGTCCTGCACTTTAGCCAGAACAACCACAGGCAACACTACATGCTTGGGGCAGAGTGGCTGGAAGACTGTGTGGAAGAAACAAACCTGGGGGTGTTGGTCAATGCTTGGCTGAACATGAGCCAGCAGTGTGGCTGGGTGATCAAGACGGTCAATGGCATCCTGGCTTGTATCAAAAATAGTGTTACCAGCAGGAGCAGGGAAGTGACCATCCCTCTGTACTTAGCACAGGTGTGGTTGCATCTTGAGTACTGTGTTCAGTTTTGGGCCACTCACTATAAGAAAGACACTGAGGCCCTGAAGTGTTTTCAGAGAAGGGCAATGAAGCTGGTGAGGGGTCTGGAGCAGCTGAAGGAACTGGGATTATTTCCTCTGGAGAAGAGGAGGCTCAGAGGAGACCTTATCGCTCTCTACAACTACCGAAAAGGAGGTTTGTGGTGAGATGGGGGTCAGCCTATTCTCTCTCATAACTAGTGACAGGAATAGAGGGATTGGCCTCAAGTTATGCCAGGGGAGATTCAGTTTGGATGCTAGGAAAAATTTCTTCTCTGAAAGAGTAGTTAGGCACTGGAAGGGGTTGCTCAGGGAGGTGGTGGATTCACTGTCCCTGGAGGTGTTCAAGAAACACTTAGATGTAGTACTAAGGGATGATTTAGCGGGGAAATATTGGTGGTAGGTGGACAACTGGCCTGGATGATCTTGGAGGACTTTTCCAACCTTGGTGATTCTATGATTCTATGATTTTCTCCTACAAACAGTTGGATCTCTCAGTGATAGAATTAATAATTCTGAATACAAAGCACTGTACACTATTTGAGTCAGTTAAATATATTTGACTTACTATTATTCAACAGAGTAATTATGGAGAAGATATTTAACCAAATAAATGTAATTAACATCAAACCTTTAAACAGGAGATAGATGTTTTCTTTGCATTTTTAATTCTGTACTGGATTTAACTTTGGACAGCAACAAGAGCAAATCCCACAGCTGATCAGCTTCACAGGAAAACAACCCAGTATAAGAACAAAGATCGAAAATCAAAGGACTTGGAAGTTTTGCTGTTGTTACTGATGAACTTTATGAAGTCAGTAGTTAAATAGATAAACAAAGGAAGCCACAGCACCTGCTGAGACAGTTTGAAGAATTTAAACTAATACTTCATTATCATTGTTCTACCTTACACTACTTCCCCTAACCTTTATGTAAGGAAAACATCTCCAAATATCTTATTAACAAGCCTCATGATGGAAACAGTGTGGAAAAGTCAGATATTTCTCCAGAAAAGCTTGATACCTCCATAGCTGCTGAAGGCAGGCACTGTATGAACTCATATTCTTAACATATTGATAAATGTACTATAATGTGTATCTAAAATATGGCTGCTTGTCACAAGAATAGTGTATGCAAGCATATTCTGTGGCAAAAGAGAATCATAAAATCATAGAAACATAGAATAATTAAGGTTGAAAAAGACTACTAAGGTCTAGTCCAATTGCCAACCCGTCATCACCATGCCCAGTAGACCATGTCCCTAAGTGACACATCAGCCCTTTTCTTGAACACCTCCAGGGGACAGTGACTCCACCACCACCTTGAGTAGCCTGTTACAATGCATTACCACTCTTTCTGAGAAGAATTTTTTCCTGATATCCAACCTGAATCGCCCCTGACACTTTAGACCATCACCTCTTGTCCTATCACTAGTTACCTGGGAGAAGAGGTCAACCCCCTCCTCACTACAACCTCCTTTCAGGTTGTTCTAAAGAGCAATAATGTTTTATTTAAGCCTCCTCTTCTCCAGTCTGAACAATCCCAGTTTCCTCAGCCACTTCTCATAAGACTTGCATTCCAAACCCTTCACCAGCTTCATTGCCCTTCTTTGGACATGATACTAGTGTTTCTCACCTGAACTCCATTATAAGGAGGAACAAACTACAGACACTTTAGGATTCAGACTCCTAAGGTTACAATTCGTGCCTCACACAGAAAAAGTTAGCTCTGCACTTCAGCTGAGGACTGATCTGGAATAACTGCCACTGTTCTTTAGACCTGCATCTAAGTTAAAGTATATTCTTACCTCATTGTGGCCTTCCAGTACTTGAAGAGAGCTTACAAGCAGGAGGGGGAACAACTTATTACATGTTCTGATAGTGACAGGACAAGGGCGAATGGCTTTAAACTAAAAGCAGGAGGATTTAGGTTAGATGTTAGGAAAAAACTTTTTACTCAGAGGGTGGTGAGGCTCAGGAACAGGTTGCCCAGATAGGTTGATGCTCCCATTGCTGGAGGCATTCAAGGAGAGGTTGGATGGGATCCTGGGCAGCCTGATCTAGTAGCTGGCACACCTATCTATGGCAAGGGCATTGGAACTAGATGATCTTTAAGGTCCCCTCCAAGATAAGCCAATCTATGATTCTATGTTATGATTCTTAAATTGAACTTCATGATCTTATGGATCCTTCTCAGTCTAAACAGTTCTATGTTTCCGTGGTTCTATGGTTCTTCCAAATTTTTAGTTATTACCTCACATCTTCAACACACACCAGAACTGCAGAGTCACTGTGAGCAGCCAGCACAGAAGGGGGGTACAGCAGATATGCCAGAGAATTTGGATTTCATTTCTGTCACTAGAACAGCTATGTAGAGCTGTACCTCTCCCTGACTAAGGACTGCTATACAACAGGAATTGAGACATTTTACTCTTCCATTTTGTACTTGCAGATAATTCTGTCTAATAACGTATCTATGAAATTACTGAGTACCTTGTGTCCTGAAAGACTGTGTGTGTCTCAGCTTGGCTGAAACCTACTTCTGAGTAATACTGGAAAAAGAAAAAAAAAAAGAAAATAAAGAAAAAAGAAGGAGGAAAGTGGGAAAGGAACAGTCTTTGCACCACAGAGCGGTTTTGTTGCAGAAGATATCTTAGCAGATAAAAAGAAATAACCTTGTCACCTTCTCTATCTTTTGCTGAAGTTAACATTATGTCATTATGTTTCTAGTGTTTTACAGTGAGACACTGAGTCAAAATAACATTTCTTTTGTCTTTTTGTTTTTGTTCTCATTGTCAGAGCCTTGAACTCTAGGTATAATGTGGGCCTTGAATTAAACATCTTCTCCCTCTGAATTTTTGACATTTGCACCTTCGCTAGAAGTTTCAGCATGTGCTGAATGTAGTCCTGTCCTTGCTAGCACCAGTGTAAAGTAGGGATCATTACAATGCAGTCATTAGAATTACTCTGGTAGCAAATGGGGGTAAATGGGTCTCAGGATTGTTCGCAGACTTTCAGACAATTGGAAAAGATGTTGCAGTATGTCCTCCAATTATTATTAACAGAAGTGCTCTTCTCCACATAGCCATTTGTCTCAAAGTGCCAATTGCTTTTGAGCTCTGCTTCCCATTAAGACTTTTCTTGAATGAGGGCAAATGAGAGTGATGCTCACTTTCATCAGCCAAGCGGTACTGGAGGACTGGCCTTTCTATTACTATGCGCTCAAAACCAGCTCAGAAGCAATTGCAACACACTTGGTTGTCTAATTTGAAACTTTGAAAAAAGAAATAAAAGGTTTTTTAAGGTTCAGCTCAGTAAGAGAATACTCTGTATGACAGCATCTAAAACTTTCAAGTGCTTTTTATGACAAAATGCATACGAATATTTTTTTCCCTCTCTTCTCTTGCCAGTGTCCAGAATTTGGTGTGTTTCTCCTGCAAGAATTTGTGGCAGCAACAGATATCTTCCAGATAAAGTAAGAACTGCAAGAAAATGGTCTGTCTTGATTGTTCTTAATGCAACTAAATTTCACGGCAATAAATTAGATCTGGGCTTGGCAGATGAGTGAAGGAGAGCAGATATATAGAAAGTAAACTGTACTAAAAACAAAACAAAACAAAACAAAAAAACTGTCAGCTTTGAAAAGCAGTCCTAGGTCTGACTGACAAATGAAATAATAAATTGCATGCACTGAGGCCTCTCAGTGAAGTAATGAGTGAAATCCACTGGCTCCTGCTCATCCTGGTTGTGGAGGAGTGCTGCTCTTTCCCTCCACTGAAGAGTAGGAATGACCATGAGCCCAGATGTGACACAGGCACAGAGATCTAGACCAGGATTGTGCCAATCTCTTTAAACTAAAACAATTTTCGTCTCAATGACATTAAATTTACATCCATATAGATTCCTTTACATACGCTTAGATTAAAAGTGACGGAATCTAATATAGGTAGTTTTATTACTCACTTCTGAATCAAAATCTGAATCTGTTTTCTAAGGGAAATTAAATAAAAATGTCCTCTTCATATTTGTAAAGGCTACCCCTTGACCTCAGAAGTACATCTTCTGGAATATTGTACCTAAACAACTTCTCAGAAGAATATAGGTAAAGAAGCTATTTTCACCAGGACACTCATAGCTCTCTTTACTTGCATTTACTTTTTGTGTCAGTATATACACAGCTGCTAGCTGAAGTCTACCCAGCACCAGCCTTCTTGGGCTGGGGTGAGATGCTGGCATGCTTTGTGCCTCACCCAGTAAAGCCATATCCCATGGGTGAAGAATATGCATGTAATGGAAAACATTATAGTTTATTGCAGAGCCTGTGGAAAACATTACAGTTTACTGCAGAGTCTGTGCGTTAGTAAATGTAATGCATTTATTGGCATGTTTATTCCAGTATTTTTGCTGCTTACAGGTCAGTTAGTCTCCATCCTGTCTTATCAGAAATCATGAACAGTACTGGTTGGAACAAAGTCTGATGGACAAATTCTAATATAGCTATAGTGCTAAAATGAAGACGTGCTATTGAAACAAAACAGTTACCCTGATTTTTAGCAATTTTTCAGTGGGCAAATGTTATGCTAGTAGGACTAAGAATGAAGCATTCTGATTTCAAAGTGGCATTTCTACTGAACTTACTGTTACAACTTAGGTAAATAAAAATTGTTTGTATGAGAAAATATTTACTAGTTTGAATCCTTGTGACTTATGTCTGGTAAAAATATGATGGAATTCTGGACTAACCTTTTATGCCTATAGGCATTAAGGCATTTTCATCAGAATGTCTCCAATTATTACACAAAGCCCACGAGAAATTATATTGTTTTTGATGAAAAAACAGAGAGTTTGCTCAGACCAGACAGCTGTAAATGGGTAGAAGTGAAATCTCACTATTTTTTCTTCTTCCTCTTTTAGATATATTCAATATAAGTATTGTGCATATATACAGCATACATTGCACAGGTGCTTTTAGGGATCCTGTCAAGCTTAATCTGTATAAATAGAGTATCTTCCTGTACTGTGATTATAAAGGTGGTGAACTACCTTTCATGCAAAAAAATCCCACCAAATAAAATATCTATCTCTCCAGGCCTCTTCAGAGAACAACTGTCTTCACTCACACTATGATCTTTTTTTTCCCTTTCCCCATTATCTCTTCTTATTCACTTATATTTGAAAGAAAATCCCATATTTTAATTATAGCTACAACAGAAATGTGGTTAAAGGAATTCTGATTACATCCAGTTGCAGGAAAAGCTCCTGTTTAACAGAATCATACCCTAAGGATGTATATGTCAGAGCCTCAGCACTTCATACAAAGTTTTATACATTCTTATGCAATGTTTTGGTTTGCACACATCATTGTTTGGAACTAGTGGTGGCAGAGGCAGAAGGGGTGTGCGTGCACTGTCAGGATACTGCATGGAGCTCCCTTTATGTTTGGAAGCAGTGCATGTATGTAGGATTCTTTTCAAGTGAATGGTATGCAAACAACTGGGCTAAAGCTGAGGAAATCAAAAGTTTCAGAGCTGTTTTTAAAGAAATTTGTTTTAAAGCAGATGTAATTTGAGAGAGGGTAGTATTTCAGGTGCTGATATTTTAACTGTAAAGTTATCATAAGTATTCAATTCCTTGGCATGTCTGTCTGACGGGCAGACTGGCACATATACATCTACTTGACATCTTATAATATTGCTTAGTCATTTATTTAAGAAGTATAGGCTTGCAACAAAATCTTTCATCAGGTAAATTAATATTTTAGTACTTCATGTTATATATTTTTTGCCATTTTAAAGAGATAGGTTATCAAAACTATTTTCAGATCTCAGTGTTCTCTGCCTTAAGGAATCTGATCTGGTTCTTTTCACTACTGCTCAAAATGTAGAAATGTAGATAGCCCTGAACAGGCTTTCCCTGAACAAGACAGACACAGACAGCATTGTTGAAGTGGTTTTTCAGCATTTCTTAAGTGGGTTTGCCTTATCTTGGCGGTATTCTTGACCTGCTTGGTGGCTCCTTAATGAGACTACTGACAAAAATTTCAGTGTGAGCCTCTCAAGTCTGTCAACTAAGACTGTTAAGAGCCTCCTCAGTGCTGCAGAATATCCCTTTGTTTGTCTTCTTGACTCTCTTTATTGTGTCCTCACAGCACTCTACCTAACTAACCTTGAGAAACATAATTATACACTCACCATTGATTAGTAAAGATCTATATTTAATTATGTGTAACATGTTCCACTCTTAAACTTGTTCATCAGTGCATGTCAGGTCAAACTGCTGTTTGCTTTCTGCCATTACAGTGATGATCTTCATAGGACACTGAGTTTCCCACTTCAGAAATTAGTTGGGAAGAGACATTTTCTGATCCTCTAGTCACATGCAAGCAGAAGCTATAATCTATTCTTTGGTACAGAAGCATGACCAGTGAGTCCTCCTTGAATGACTGTATTTTTTACAAAGAGAACAGTTTTGCTGAAGTAATGCTTTGAGATTTTTGCATTGAATTTGTGCTGTGGCTCTCTGTGGATCATGTCAGTTAAATTTGGTTGTATTGCCATAGCAGTTCCTTTAATTTTAGGTCACAAAATCAGTTATCTTGCTGGTGGTATAAGATCACATATCCGTACAGAACTAGTCTTCCTTAACCAGGTCCTATTTACTGCAAAAATAAACTTTTCCAGAAGAACAGGAAGTATAAATGTGAATTCCAGCCTCAGTGTACCATGAACCATCTGATTTTGAAGACAATCTCCTTAGAAGTAATACGTGGTGATTAACCTCCCATTGAAGAAGGACTCATGCAATAACTAAACCTTATTTTACAATATTTTTCTAAAACAGAAGCCTAATCTAATCTTCCTTCCAGGGCAAATCTAATCTATGATCCTTAGAGATGCAGACTGCAATTCTTGCTTCTGAATCTGCATCCTCAATTCTTTTTTTTATTATTTCAGTGAAGGGGAATTAAAATTTGAGGACCGTAGTCTCTAGACATGGTTCACATATGCTATGAATTGGAAGAAAAACCATTATCAGGACCTCACATAACTGTGCTCCCAAAAGCCAGACCTTCCAACAGACTTCTCTACAGCACTTCTCCAGTCTCAAAGAGAAGCCTTTCTACTGATAGTTCAGGGTTGCATTCAAAAGCATCAAACTGGATGCTGAGTGAAATAACTTGGGATGAGTGGCTGTCCACAGAGATCACTCCTGTCTTGCTAAAATAGCTTTTACAGACTTTATTATGAGGTGATGTTTGTAAGGGCATCCTTACTTTCTCCCAAGGACCAGACCTGTCTTTATATGATAACCTTACAGGAATCAATATTCTGCATTGTGCAGAAGCTGTGCAGCAACATTCTTCATCTCTTGGGAGTTTTGATTGCTACCAAGGCACAGAATGGAATAGTTAAAGGAGAATGAATATGTCCTCAGAAGACACTGCTACTAGAATTTTTTTTCAGAAAATGTGACATGAAAACATACTGATGAATTCATTGCTTGCTGGAGCTATTTCTAGGACGTTTACACTCTTGCTCAGAGCTGTGCCTAGTGTAATCATCTGGTTGTGAAGGTTTGCTTAAGATAGTTGTGCAGTGCTTCTCAGTGGATGTATTTTCCTTCAGTTCTGGCTGTATTCCAAAAGAGAGTAGATTGTTTGTGCAATAATGCTAGTTGGTAATATGCACTGGGAGCTGTTTGGATCTAAGATGTTACAAGTGGAGGAACATTAGCACTCTAAAGTGAATTTAGTGGAAAAGTTCTGTATGAAGAAACAAAAAGAAAGAGATTGTAATGCGAGTGTAAAGATCGGATTGAAAAGCTTATCAGAGTAACTCATACGGCTGTAGTAAATATTTACATAAAGTAGTGTCATGGGATTCTTTCATTTGTACCGTGAACATCCCTGATAAGCAATAGGACTAGAAAGCAAAACTGAATGACATTGTTATGACTGAACTGAGAACAAAATATTCATCTTGTAGTTGATAAAGGAGATATAATCTCTCATGATAATAATATTACTATTTATATAATGCAAGATGAGTTACATTTTTACTTTGCACTGAACAAGAACAGTAGTTATCCTAGTGCTTGTTCATTCTGTGAGCAAGAACTAGGTTTCCCAATCTTCCAAGTTGTCTAGACCAAAAGAAGAAAAATATTATGAAAATCTGCTTTAAAAATCACATCTAAGTACAGTAAATAGCCAGTGGATTTTGAATATATCTGCAAGAAAGAGACAAAAGAAATGCATAATGTTTGTGTATCAGGTTATTAACTGCATAAATTAAATGAAAGTTTTTCCATGATTGAAATCGGAATAGAAAAATGTTGTTTTATAGTAAGAGTGTGTGTTGCTGGTACTGTAGAAGAAGTACATTCTCCTAGTAGTAAAAAAAAAGTTCTGATTGAAATCCTCCACTTTCTATACTATTGATTAGCTGTGGTGCATCTTGCAGAGTTCTACTTTTATGTCTGATAATATCATAATGATGAATAGATAGGGTTGTGTAGTATTAAAAATAATAAAAACCGTTGAACAAGAATGATCATTTGTGGAACTAGGAAAAAATATGTAAGATAGTAACAGCAAGACTAATGACAGGATAATTTTGTGCTGAGAAATTTTCCACAAATTTTACAAAATTAAAAAAAATAGTTTGGGTGAGCTTAGACATTTTATCTGAAACTGATGTTCAATTTAGTTTTTATAATTACTTATTCAAGAAAGCTCATTGAGATAGCTTTATAATTTTTACATTTTGAGAGGAGGAGAACATGGGCAGAAAACTGTTTGCACTACAGTAATAAAAGTTACCTTCCTGTTAAATGGCTAACACATCATCAAGTGACCAATATCTATATTAGGGAGAGAACCTCCTTATCTGATTTTAAAAATCACTTATGGAAAATACTGTTTCCAGTCTGTTACCTGGGACCGTAGCAGGTTAAAAATTATCCAGATTCTGTCTTTAGAGAAAATATGATAAGCATTTACACTTAACTACTTGACCTCAAAATACAAATTGCGTGATACAGGAAAGCATGGCATCCATCCTTGCATTCTCCAATCTTTAGCAGAATCTGTGTTCTGGACACCCTTGAATAATCTGTTCTGTACAAGTAGGTAAGCACGGTTCCCTCACATTTTGATCTGATATATAAGAACTGAATCCTGATGTGGAAGCAAGAAGTCAGCATGTAAAAGTAATAGCCCTGGGCATTTCACATCTCATGAGGCCAGTATCACTTGTTTCATGAGCTACTTGTAATAAAGCTCATCTAAGTTCAGTGTCCGGGCCTAAGTAAGCTAAACTGAGTTGGTCCATATTGTGACTGAACATCAGTGTTTTTCACTTAGTAATGAGCAAGGAAGAGAAGAATCATACACTTATTTTTGTTGCTTTTTATATTATTTATAAGTTGGAAATTACTCTGTGTCCAAATCTTTGAAAAATCTAATAAACAAAGAGACTACATGGAGCTATTTTAATATCCTAAATGTCAATTATCACCCAACCCTTCCTTGCCC
Source organism: Aquila spilogaster (assembly GCA_024606505.1). Lineage (NCBI taxonomy): Eukaryota > Metazoa > Chordata > Aves > Accipitriformes > Accipitridae > Aquila > Aquila spilogaster. Next base: position 20,462 of record JANHGO010007042.1, read on the forward strand.
TTAAGGGTGGAATGTGACACATCCCCAAAAAAACCTTCATATTTGAAACCTACATTTTTTCTTGGAGCTGTATGCATAAATATACAATTAAGTA
>JANHGO010007043.1:0-20554 GCA_024606505.1 Aquila spilogaster
ATCTCCCCTCTCTTCTCCCTCTTTTCCCTCTCTCCTCTCCCTCTTTTCACTCTCCTCTCTCTCTTCCCTCTTTTCCCACTTTTTTTTTAATTTTTTTTTTTTCCCACTGGGAGTGAAAATTAGAGTATAAGTGATGCATTTTGAGATAATCATGGCAAAGTAACCTGGGCTGCAGTAGCAGTGTGATGCTGAAATGAAGATGAAAGAGTTTAGGAAACTTAGGTAGAGCCAGGATGGTCTTTGCACCAGAGAACTCAAATTTCACCTGTAGCTGAGAGGTGAAGCTTTTACTTTCTGACTCATCATTTCTTTTCTCTGCAGGTGGAGAAAAGCTCTGTTTGATCACATGTCTGAGGACTGGAGAAAAGTGGCTTTGGGAAAGCAGGGAAAGTAGTTCTTTGAAGCTTTGGCCAGCCTGTGCTGAGGCATAATCCGTAACTAGGAAAGGAAGCACCTTCTAGAAATAGATAAGGGGGCAGTGGAAACTTGATTTTTTCAGAGACTCCAGAACAGGGAACTCTGAAAGAGAGACTCACTGTGATTTCTGATAAAATTGTGGATGGTGGCATTTTTAGACAATCCTACAAGGGCTGAGAAAAACATCAATGCATTATAGTCAGTATGTACTCTGTCAGCATGAAGAACGAAGCTGACAAATTTGTTTTGCATTAGCAGAAATAAGTGCAAAATATATTACCCACACACAGCTTGTTTTTGAGACTAGCAGCTCTAATGTAGTGAGAGGAGTTTGCTGTCCTTTACTTTCTCATGAAGAATAATGTTTTATGATGACTCCTTTAAGAAGTTCAGCAGTCCATGTTTCCACGGACAGGAGCTCTCATGCCTGTTATACCCACATAACTGGCCTGATCCTCTTCGCGTCTGAGGAAATTGTATCACTAGAAGCTAACCTGCCTCTTCTCCCTGTAGACTGCCAGCTCCAAAAGATATTGTCCAGTAGATTTTTCTCTGATTAACCAGCTTTTTTTTTTTTTTACAGAGAACTCCACTTTCATTCAGTTTCCAAATGATGAATCTGGGTACTAAATTGCTTTACCAATCCAGCGGTCACTGATATTTAATAGGAAATGAACTTGGGCCAGAATCAGCTGTTGATATAGGATTACTTTTCTCTTTAAATATTTGTGTTAACAGCAGATTTTACATTGCCGTTCTCTGAAATGTTCTCCTCTCTGCATGGGTTAAGCTATTAACTTTTTTTATAGGCAAGCTGGAAATGCCTATATAATAAATGTTCATCAAATGGATGATCTTTAAAGATCCCTTCCAACCAAAACCATTCTATTATTCTATGCTACAAGCAACAGATCTGTAATCATTTTAAAAGTATCTTCCTCTCTTCTTGAAGGTAACATATATATTTTACAATGCAAGTACAGTAAACACTAATTTTACACAACTAAAATTTCACTGTCTGCAAACAGGATTTCCAAGAGTGAAGTAGACTGCAGACTCTTGGCATGTTTGGCTTGGACCTTTCAGTGGTCCAGTTTTTGCATCCAGAGAAAAAGACTTCAGTTATTTTTGGGATAAAAACACTGTAGAGCACCAGCTGCTAAGCCCTTGTAAAATGACTTGCCTCCATGTGCTTTGAGCTTGTGGCAACACTAAAAATTTTGGTTGGACTCATTGCAGCCCAGTGATGTTCTCCCATCATCTTATGCCAATGACATCTCAGTGTAAGTCTATCAGTTAGAATTATATCTTCCAAGTGAATTGACCAGAAGAAATGGTGGGATTTTAATGTTAGCAACTATTATTTATGTGGGGTGTGTGTGTGTCTGTATAGGTATAAATGTTTAGAAGGGGGAGAAGTAAGGGGAAATTAGTTTGTTGCTGGCTGATGTGATGTGTGATCTGTTTTTTACCCCATTGCCCCCACTGCCTTACCTGCATTTGTTTCCATGTAGACAAAGACATATTTTTCAGTATGACAAATACTTCTTTCTTGATTCTGACATTAATGCTTAGCGTTGGATAGGAAATCTGTTATGTACCCTTTCTTCCACGGATGGATGTGAAAGGAGAACTAGAAACAAAACGTTTTCATGAGAAAAACAGTTTTAAATAATTTCTTCCACACATTCTGTAGTGTTGAGCAGTGGCATTAAGGAAGCATCAGGGACAAAAACCAACTGCAGGTGAAGTGGAAATGTGACATAAAATGGGCTCTTTATGTTGTACAGCCACCCAGTATATGTTAGAAGAATTATAGAAGGGATGCTTTATTTCTCCCCCTGCCTTTGCTAGGGACAGGTGGGAGCTCTTTTGCTGCATTTGTAGGCCTTCTCTGGGATCTCCAAAGCTTGCAGCTTTGCAGATCTTTCTGTTTGTGGTACCGCAGTCTGTTGTCAAAAAATGATGATGGTGTCCTGGTGATTCCTTTCTCCATCCATCGCCAGGCTGCAACAAGAGTCCAATTGCATTGCAGAATGTGTGGGAAATGTGTTAGAGTGTCTAATAGAGAACACCCACAGGAATGCCACCCTTTATGTTTAAAAGGCCAGATAAAAATTTCTTCCTCGGCTTCTGAAGAACCAACAGCTAGTTACTTGTCACTGAGCTATAAACTACCTCTGCTTTCCCTGGAGGCAATATCTGTATATAACATAACCCTAAAGACCCTAACTCTAACTGCAGTGAGGATTTACCCATGCTACGTGTGATGAAACAATGCCAGGACAAAGGAACATGGGGCAGTATGATTAACCTGAATCAGGAGACAGAATAGCGTGTCATCTGTGAAGGGCATATTTTGATTGGCATTCATCATCCAAGTATTTCTTCTAACGTGACTGCTTATTTTCCCAGTTCCACTGATGTAACTGTGGCGGTGCAATTTTAAATCTAGATCCTCCCGGTGGGCCATATATGACAACTGCTTTTTAAAGTTTCCTCTGTGATCAAAGTGGTGTTAGGAGAGTTTTCTGTCAAAATAAATCAATGCCAATCTTTTCAAGGTCCAGTTGCATCAGTTCATCTCCTAATTTGTTTACCTGCAGGAAGTTTTTCCCTTCTGTGTGCCTGACCTACAAACAGTCAGATGCCAGCCAGAACAATCTCAAGAGCCCGGGTCTTATAGTGGCAGTAGGAGGACCCCTTCTGGGGGATGCCATTGAGTGGGATGCAGATGCTTTGGAAGGATCTCTGGAGCAAGATGATGTGTTCCTCGTGGAAAGGGCAAGCAGGAAAAACAAATGGGCATCAAGCTGCACAAGAGAAGAAAACAAACGGTAGCTGCAGAGAGAATGCCAAGGGCTTACATTTTCAGGTCCTAGCACACATATCCCTGTACCCAGATGCTTAGATTCATCTTGGTTCCCAGCATATATTTTTGCACAGGTGTGAACAAATAAGACATATGAAGGAAACTTAAGGATATGCTTGGAATTATTTTCCTATGCACATGAAACAAGTATAAATGGAGAGGTTTGTTTTTTCTTTTTTTTCTCTTAGCTGCAAAGAAAGCGTGGTGCAAAAATTATGCTGTAGCTTTTATTTTCAGCCCTAATTGTGGCCTCATGTATAGAAAAGTTACAAAACCACAGCATAACTTTCAAGTAATATAAATTGTGAATTACAGGCTCCTGTTTGGTGTACTTTGAAGATTTGTTGTTTTGTGTACAAAGCTTCCACTTTCTGCTGGAGAAACCCAAAGAAATTTCTGTGAAGTCAAGTCAATCCTTAAAGCTTCAGCTTCTGTATTTAATGGAACCGTTTTGGGTCCCAGTTGCATCTGTGGAATAACTTACAGCAAGAGCTGGATCCTTAATACAATCCTGCCTATTCCCATTGTGGTCATGTTTAATCATTGCAGTGCTCTGTGGGAAAGCTTTCAGGGTGGGAGTGTTTGAAGCTTTCAAAAAAACCTGCCCAAGTGATGTGGGATCCTAACATTCAGCATGGAAATGTTGTACGTTTACTCCTATCTGCTGACACTCCCGAGTGTGTAAAGTCGCTATGGAAATCTGAAAGTTTCTGTCACTTCATGAAATACATGCTGTGTTTCTGAAGCTCATTGAAATAAAAGATCCCCAAGGTAAAGATGAATCTAAAAGTGGTAGCCATAGCATAAGAATGAACACTTCTTACCTAAAGCAGAGGGCTGAAGTCTCAGTGTAGAGGTGAACATCCTGTATTATAAATACAGATCCATGCCTTCTTCTGATTGCAGCAATCGTGTTTGGGGTACAAACCTATAGCATTAATTTCTGTTTTCCTGGAAGTTTAAAAATGCATGGAAACTTCATATGAAGATCCTCAGAGTGGTTTTCTAATGTTTTCGCATTCTAAAAATATGGTGGCTTTTTTTTTTCCCTTTTGTAAAGTTCCCAACCACTTTATGCTCTTTTGTCACTCTCTCTCCCTTGCTCTGATTCAAGTTTGAAGCTCCAAGGCTTTCTTTTGGGTTTTATCAAATTACACACTGAAGTAAGGCATACATTTCAGAAACAGATGGATTTAATGTGCATGAAAATACATGCCTTTTAAAGAAACTAAATTAGTAGTTCCACTTCTACCCCTCTTTATTGAAGACAGAGCTCTAAGAGATCACTAGTCTAGCGTAACCTTACAGACATCATCAAAATGAGATTTATTTGCATGGAAATTTGATGGAACATCAGAGCAACAACAAATCTGACAGTTTCTAGCAGACATAAAGAGAGATGGAATAGTTCTAATAAAAGTATAAATAATAGAGCTTTAAGAATCCATAACCAGTGGATATCTCACCATACATATGGAGAGCATTTGCAAATTTTCAGCCACCTGCATGTCTAAACACTTGTCTTACAAGAAGGTTAACTGGGACTCAGATTTTTTTTTTAATGTCAGGTTGTTGTTTATTCCTTCTCAAGGTGGAGTGTCACTCCCACTGAAATGAGAAAGGAAGATAGGACCAGAGTTTTTGAAATCACTTAGCTCCCACAAAACTGTTACATGGAAAACTGAAACAGAATAGCTCTCTTCTCACCAGCCACTTTCCATCTCGTGGTGTCTTTGCATTGATGGAAAGAGACCTGACCTGTGCTGTGTCTGTTCAGCAGCAATGAATGTGAAGAGGGATGGGTAAAATTGCTCTGGTGGGATGGGATAGGGGGAGCTGTGTGTGTGTCCCTCAGGACAGTGTATAGGATAGCACAAAGCCTTCTGCAGAAATGACACCTTAAGTGTGCAGATGGGTGTTAATCTGTAGTCAGTGTACTTTGTTGAAGTAGCTCTGAGTGATGCTACTTCAAATTCTCTTGTGGTGTTTCTGGATCAGGTGAAAATGGGAAAGACAACATTCCAGTAGTGCTTTTTTTGCTCCACGATTGACCAAAGACTAATTAGACATCTTATTAAGGCTTAAGTCAGTGACTACTTAATTATATTCCTGACTGTTCACATATAATAAAGTCCACCATTTTTCTGCCTCTATAAGCCTTTAAGTGGATAGGATCTGACTGCTGAGCAGCCTTGGAGGCTCTGGGACTTTGCTGAGCCTAGGCACAGCCAGCTGGGTTTGCAGAAGCACTCAGCACCTCCCGTTTCCCTTCTTGGAGACTGTTTTAGAAAGACATTCTTCTTTAAGGGGAGTGTAAAGGCATATACTTAAAAACTTTCCTCATCAATACTATGTGGAGACTGGCCCAGAATTTGTGACATCGCAAAATAAGCTGCCCCTTTGATGGGATCTGTTGAATCAGACCACTAAATTATAAAAAAGTTATCAACATAAACATTCATTCCACTTTACAGAAAGCAAATATATTCTCCTAGAAGTATCCAGAGCTCTATTACCAATTGATGAACACCAAGTATATGATATATCAGTTCTAACTGCCAGTAAAAGTCATGTATTCAGTTGTGTTATCTGGTTTCCTTGACACAGCAAAACTGTGCGTCACAAGAGTTAGTTTTCTTTGGCCAATTCCTGTGCCAGTAAATGGCCACATCCCAGCGATGCATAGACACAGCTCTCCAGTTGAAATTAAATGCTAATTTGGAATAAGTTTTAGAGTCTTAATAAAGCTTTTCAGGTCATCAGCTAATCTTCAAAATGAAAAGACTTCTTTACAGTTTTCTGGAATTGGATCATCCGTTTCTAATTTGTATTCTAAGTGATCTCAAGTACTGTCTGAATTTAGGGCTTTTTAAAATACTTCCCCTCTTGACTGTGATTAGATGATTCAGTATTTTGAATGAGTGTAGCTAATCCAGCCACGTTTCATCATATGAATGTGTGGAACTAGCAGTGATTTACATTCTTCAATTTTACACAATGTTCTATGTGGTATAGCTTTAGGTTTTCTCCCTGGTTGTAATACCATACTTCTTACCCTTCATCTCCATCATGTACAGTTTTCCACCTTCCCACAAAATATGTTGGATTGAGAGTGTTGACCTGATGAAGGTAGTGGGGAAATTTTATGCCTTCAGAGTGTAAGACTGGAATCCCTCAAAACTTGAAAAAAATTGTAATGATGAAATATGAACCAGTTGTGTCCTTCTTACAGACATACATTTTGTTTAATAACTCACCATCAGATAACCGGGTTATCCATTACAGTAATGGGACCCAGTCCCCTGGTAATGAATATAAAGGTAAAGTAAACACACTCTTGAGTTCTTTTTTTTTTTTTTTTTTGAGCAAACCAACTAGTTCCTTTTGAGAAGAAAGCTGGGTGTGGAATAGTGCATGATAGGGAGCATTTCTTGTAGATAATATAGCTGAGACATACTGGGTTTATCTCTCTCCATTCCCCGTGGACCTTCACTGTTAGCCCAGAAGGCTTTGTGCCATCTAACAAATATATACCCATGGTATGTTATGAGGAGTACTGTGGCAGAGAGAAAACTCCTTTATTGTATGTGTCTGGGACATAAAAATCACGAGTAAAGTATTATCTAATGGCTGCAGAGGGAGGCTTAGGGGCATGTGGTGAAATGGTCTGAGCACCTCTGGGACAGGTTGAGGTCCTGGCACACTCTGCATGTCTGCTTTGGGAGCACAGTGTGCTTTCACAAGGGAAGGGCTATGTGCCATGGGAATGCTATACAAATTTACCAGGAGAAAGGCAAATAAAGAAGTCAAAAGATGTACAAAAGTGATAACAAAGTAAATATTAGAAAAGCTGACCTTTATTATACTAATATAATAGAATATCAGTAAGGAACAAATAGTCAAACATTCACGGCTGGGTAGGCTGAGAACAGTACAGCTTGAGCTGATAACACTCCCGCTTGCTGCTGGTACAACTTAGATTGAGAGTGGGACATTTAAAAACATCTATGAAGACTATGATATCAAGTTTTCTCCAGTTTTAGTTTTCTGTATTTGTCTGGGACAGATCTAATATTCATGAAGGAAATAGCCACGATGGCAGTGTTCAGAGGGCTAAGGCAAAAACTTCTTGGTTTCCCCATTTCCCAATAGCTTACAGACCCTTCACCTTGAGGATGTTAAAGCCTAGTGAGCCAGGAAGTTACGTGGTTGTAACATACTTCTTTTTTTCTTTCTTTTTTTTTTTTTTTTGTTCAGTGAAAAGTGTGACTTTCCTCAAATTCTCATACTTGAGCTGTAGATGTTAATGGAGGTGTCCACCATCAGGAAAAGACTGGGCTCTGCAGTGGAAGGGGCACCTTTCTTTATAATTCGGTCATAAATCACACAGCCTCATTTTCTTGTGCTCTGTGGGGGAAACATCTTCAATCTCCCTTTCTCCAAATCTCTCATCACTCCTGGGTCTCAGCTTCCTATGCTGTGAACAAATATTGTCTTGCAGCTTCATTTTTCTGAACATTGTATGATGACAAATTACAGGAAACATCCTTTTCCTGTGTTTTTCCCTTGAACATTAGCATATTTGAAAGCTATGTCAGAGAATTACTCGTAACTATTTTACAGACTAATAGATAGTATTGTCTTTAGATGTTTTTGATATACCTTAACACATTCCATAAATACAGCAGCTTAATAGTACTATAGGAAAAGGCTAAATAAATAACAATATTCTGTTAGCAGCTGTTCTTTTGCTGTCTGAAATCCTTACTAAGTCTAAGCAGAGCAAATCTTTGAGATTGTGCTCTACTAACATCCTTACATATGCTTGACCAGACTCTACCAAAGATATCATTTTATCCCTATCCAACATTTCTATGGCATTTAACAGTAATTTATAGAGATAAGGAATCAAGAATTTTGCATACTTGAAATGGTAAGGAGGAAGAAGATGAAAGCAGGAGTATTAGAAAATGTGTACTTTTTTTTTTTAAGTGATATATGATGAATTTTTATTAGGAAGTCACTTAAATGAGTTTATTGGTAGCTGCAGTGTTTGAAGGAAATACATAATTCAGACTGAGGAATTGAATAAGCTGACAGAAAGTCTCAGTTTCCACTCAACACCTGGAATGGGAATGTTTTTCATTCTTACTTAAAAAAAAGGTAGCAAAACAGAAAAGGCGAACTTCTGCTTTTCTCAGTCCTTCCTTTTCCTTTCTGTCTGTCCACAGTAGTACCATGGAAATTGAAATGTTTTACAGCAGTCAAAAAACAGTGAATGGAAAAAATTAATAAAATATGCTATAAAATACAAAATGCGTACTCTCAAAGCTAAGGAATGATAACTTCATCAGTTCAACACGTCCAACAAGTCTTTATGGTGAGTATTTGTTGTTGTTGATTTAATACGCATTTCTCCTAAAGGAAGAAAATGTAGCAGGTGAAATTGTTTGAAATTTGTTTATACCGTTCTTGCTGGTTGCTTGCCAGAGTGACTTTTTCTAAAGTAACGTTACTTTGCAATAATAAAATTGCAGTGTTTTGTCTGCTTCATCCTTAACCAGGCAACTGAAATCCAAACTTTCCCCATTGAGGTGGTTTGATATGTGACCACAGAAGCTCTGGTTGTGCATCAGAGAACTTTGTTGCTTTGAGTTCTGCCCATCCCATAGTCTAGGTCCCCAGTGGGACTGCCCCTGCTACACTCAGCTTCCCAGGACACCATGAAATCCTGACGGATGGGAAATGAGGTCTGACAGGCACTGGCGTGCAGCTAATAGTAGTTTAATATTCTGCAGCTATAATTCCGAACAGATCCTGGTGGCTGAAACCAACTCCAAAGAGCTCATCCTGACCAAAACTGATCATTCTGATGTTTGGGGACTGAGCCTTTCCTGGCTAATCTAAGAGAGAGATGAAGGAAGCTGGCCTCCTGGCATACATACCGAAGTACAGAGTACTGAATTAGTATTTTGAATACAGAAAGCAGATTTTTCTCCAAGCTTACGTGTGACACTTCTAATTAGAAAATAAAAACCTGCTAGTTGGAAAGCAGTTGTTAAAGATATTTTGAATGCACAACATCTTTTAAGTTACAAAATGATTTCAGTCTCTAACACCATAAAATTCAAGTTTTCTGTAAGGGCACAAGGCATCCCTCTGTTCGCTGATTTTTACCTCAAACATGAAAAATCATTAGGGAAAATTCTGTGTATGAAAGATGCAAAAAATCTCTGAGCTGTTTAATGCAACTAAGTGGCTGTACACTTGATTGCGTTTTGTGATTTGTGAGCTTTTTCCTTGATAAGGTAAGGAAATAAGGTGGGCACAGTTGTCCGTAACTCATGCTCAATTTAAAAAGCATTGTATTGTCCACAGCATATATGTCAGATGTTGTTTTATTTTGCAGATTGGTTTATCTTGTTTTATCTGCTCCTGTGGCTTCCAGATGTTGATGTTTGCATGGCGAAGTTGCTTTTCAATGCAAATTTATCTTCCTGGTCTGCTTCATGCATTTGTTTCTGCATTCATATTTGCTGTGAAAAATTTTTGTTAAGTGAATTTTCCTCACATATATAGAATATACAATACACGTGACAGAAATTTCCAGAAATCTGGTTGTGTAAGCATTGCTTAAATGCCATTTGTGCAATCTATGCAAAAAAAACTTAATTGAATACAGTTTTATCTTGTTACTTGATATGTGAATTTTCTAGTAGGTGTCATGAACTGAAATTTTACACCTTAGTGATAGCCTGGCAGTGACTGGCTTCTAGATAAGTGGGAAATGTTATTGTTGAATTAGCTTTCTGTGTGATCCTTGCTCAGAGCCGAGCTACAATCAGCCAGATATTACATTGTTCATTTGACTGGTGGTGATGATTGTGCTTGAATTACTCAGTGGAAAGTGGTTTTACTGCCATTGGCAATACACAGACTGCCTGAACTGTCCTTTATTGAAATCCTCCTTCAAAAAGCATTGAAGTGTTGTACTCAGAGCTCTGTTCTGGGATGGCAAATAGCAGCCTGGAAAGGAAAAAGGGTGGGACACACATGTGGAGATTTTCAAACACACCTGAAATTCAGTGGAAATCGTGTTTCACAATCCCTGAAGTGCTTTTAAAAATCCCACCCAATTTGCATTTGTGGTCTTCAGAGGATATTTGCTTTTCTGTTACCAGGAGAAACATGTTTTATGTATATGTAACAGAATAGTCCAAAAACGTATTTTCAGCAATTACAGCAATTTCTTTTACATCCCATTTTCTTTACAAGCTCAATTTCTTATACTTCTCTCTGGCCTGCTAGTAAGCCTGAATCCTTTAAAACAGGGAATCTCCCAGTGCACTTGTACATATGTAATGATTTAGTTTTCCTTCACCACATGGGCAAGCAGGATCCTTCTTTGATTTCATTACCTTCCTGAACATTTCAAACATTCACAGAGTTTTAAGACCATTAGGGGCCTTTGTAAATGCAGACCAATGGACTGTAAAAATTCCTCTAGTTCAGCTCCATAATTTGTAATTGAACAAAGCTGAGTGAATGGAAGTGGTCTTGTTTTTTGACAGACAGCCCATTCTGATTTGAAGGCACCAGTGACTGGAGAATTATTTGCAATGGCAGATTCCAGGCTGAGAATGACTTCCCCAACTGTAATACCCCATTCTACGTTCTTTTGTTTGTGTGTGTTCGTGTTTCTGATATCATGTACACCAAGAGTTTCACACCTTAGCCTATGTCTGGGAAATGACTGATGATATTTGCAAATGTCCACATCTGGCCAGGGCTCTGGATGGCTGTTTCTGGGGATCTTGTTGCATATGTTAACATATCATGTATTTGATGGTTGGAGTCACAAACTAAATCTTTGGGTGAACCCTTGTATGAGAAAGGTTTGTTTGCGGTAAGATGATGGTATAGCTGCACCACAAACTCAGCTTCAAGGATCCAGGAACACTTATAGCTATATGGTGATCCCCAGAGACAGTCACTTCTTCTTTTACATAAGCTTGTTCTTCTGGACTGTGCTAAAACAATCGGCTTTGACAGGCTGATTTTGTGCCCACAGACTTTAGGCCTGACTAGGCATCATCTGTTATTCTGCAAGCTTTGTGCTTAATTGCTCTTCTCATTGCTTGACCTCTATCTTATCTATGATGTTGTCCATCCAAAATGTGTTATTTTTGTTGCTGCTGCTAGATGAAGCCATGATGGGCAGACACAGCAAAACTGGCTGTGGGATCAACATTCATAGAGTTGTCTTGAAAGGATGATAGGGAGAGTCACACACTGCTTCACTCTGCAACTAGGTGCAGCTCTTGATGTGGAAACCGAGATGGACGTAAGTGAAGTATTGTCTAAAATTGCCATAGCTACTTTTTCCCTGAGTGTAGCAAAGGATCCAACTTGTGACTTTGGAAGATGCGTAATCCTTACCTATCCAAAGCAGATGATGTCTTCTGTGTATGCCTGTAACAGCTTTGATGAGTTCTTTGTTTGACAAAGAGAAGTCAAAGTAAGAGGAGTAGAGAGACTGCTGAAAGTACAGACTAGCTCTGTGGTATTGCTTTGTTTCTGCATACTGGAAGTCTGTAGAAAAATTCAGTTATTAGCTGTGAGGAGGTATACAAGGTTTTGATTTTACCTTAGATGTTCTGACTTGATGGCTTTGCAGGTCATTTGTTGCATGAGACAAAGATACGGAGAGCTTAGATAATGATGACTTCAGCAACAAAAACAAAGCATGAATTCAAAACAAAGGAGGTTTCACAAAGTTGTTGAGGAACAAAAAAAAACACTTTGTGGCTGTAGAAAGAGACAGCTCATAGACAAACAAAACCAAGAGGAGTAAAGGAATGAACAGGCAGCACCAACAACCTCATTCCTGTCTCCTCTAGTAACTAGCCACTGAACTCATTCATTCACAAGAATCCTTGAGTTTTTGTTTTAAACCATAAAAATGTGAGGACCTTTCCAGTCAATGTAGCACAGCAAAACAGGAGAAAGTCTGACCATTTATAGACCTGGGAAGTAGATCTGCAGAACAAATAAAGAGGTAGGAAGCAGAGAGAAAACAAATAAATTTGCAACATATAGAAAAGGGGTTGGCTGTGTGGGAAAGGTATAACCTTTCATCTCATTTTGTATGACCTGTTGCCACTTGCTTTATCCCCTTGCCCCTGGACAAAACTTGGACGTATGTCTAGGCACACTTAATGCTACTGTTTTCTTCACATGAAGGAAACATCCCTCTGCTCTTCCTCAGAATGTCGGATCACTTGTGCTGTGGATAGAGGTTAATTTGTTGTCTATGGAGCTGTGCTGCCTCCTCACTTTAGGGGCTGGCCAACAGCATAATGTAGAGATCTATGTAAGGAGAATCAAGGAAGGGCTGCATTTTGAACTTTGAGGGGAAATATGCTATGGACACAAGTGAGCAATTTCACAGTAGAAGTGTGTGATAAAGTGTACGGACAATGAGGAAAAAATAGGAGGTACTGCTTAACTTTATGTATTAATTAATTAATTATGTATCAAGGAAGCAACTGTGTCAGCACAGTGGTTTTCTTTAGGAGCAACTTCTAAAGAACCTGGCAAAGGAATTTTGAATTCAAAGAATTTCTTTATACTGACAGATTAGTTTCTATTTGAAGTTGTGCTTTTAATTCATGGGGTAAATTAACTTCTGCCTTAAATAATTCTTTCTGAAAAAATACTCATAAAACACATGTAAGAATCATCTGCTTTTAATTCCCCATGGACCACAAATTCATGTTTAAAGTTTATTTTTATTGGTTAATCTGTTGGGCCAACTCATTCTGGTCCAATTTGTACCAAAAACACTGAAACGTATAATGTTGGCATAGGTTTGATGTGAATTTGCCTGCAATAAAGTGGTTTTGACCAGGATGCCAAAGCAGTTGAATTAATTTCAGTTAAGGAAGACTTAGTGGTGAAAGGAAAAAGGAATAGGAAATATCTGCAAAAAATTGGCCTTTCCTGTCTCTCTTTCTTGCCCACCGAAAAAAACCAAACAATTACAAATCCCAGCTAAGCTTTTCAAAAGAGGACTGGCAGGACAAACCGCACCAATACTGATTACTGCCACCTCTTTGCTCTCTGCCCTTAATAAAGCACCAGTAAAGGAAGCTCTTAGTTTCCATACCATTTCCTCTTTTAAAATAAAAATAAGTTTCTTGGATGGTTTCAAGGCCTCCCTGTGCCCAAGACTGATCACCCTATCAGATTCCTTCTAGTCCCTAAGCTTCTGCTTTTTTATTTATAGAATTGGCTTATTTAATGCACATCACACCCGTTTTCTTCCCTCTGACCCACGTTTCCTCTCAGAAAGCAGTGTCTAGGTACTCCACCCAGCTTCTGCATATGGTTGCCAAGCTGCCATTTTCTGCCTCTTGGAGGATGAACATGGTGCCTCAGTGTGCCCAAAGTACACAGACTGGGGTCTTCCTGATGTGCAGCTCAGCATTGCCTTTCCTGGATAAGAGCATGACATCCTTCTAGTGAGAGCAGTGAAAAGAGCTTGCTGAAGAAGCAAAGTAATGTACATGTCTTTTTTTTTTTTTTTTTTAAACAGCTGAAGGTCATTTTCTATCACCAGCTTAAGGCACACAGTCAAAATGAGCATATAGAGGACTGTCTTTCTTCTTGGCTACTGATGCCATTGGTACTGATAGCTCTCTAGGCTCCCCAGTGGCATGCGGGGATGTTTTCCACTGCTTCCAGTCATCATAGAATCATAGAATTATAGAATAGTTTTGATTGGAAGGGACCTTTCAGATCATCTAGTTCCAACCCCCCTGCTATAGGCAGGACCACCTCCCACTAGACCAGGTTGCTCAAAGTCCTGTCCAGCCTGGCCTTGAATGCTTCCAGGGAGGGGGCATTCACAGCCTCACTGGGCAACCTGTTCCAGTGTCCCATTACCCTCACAGTAAAAAATCTCTTCCTAATATCTAGTCTAAATCTACCCTCTTCCAGTTTAAAACCATTTCCCCTTATCGTGTCTCTACCTGCCCTTATAAAAAGTTCCTCCCCAGCTTTCCTGTAGGCCCCATTCAGGTACTGGAAGGTCCCCTTCAGGTACTGGAAAAGTCTACGAAGAGCTTTTCAGTATAATGGAAGGCTGGAAGTAAGTGAAGAGCAGACTATATTTTTTCTTATGCAGAATCACACATGGGCAGCAGCACTCCAGTGGCTTTGTTGCTCTAATATTTGTTTTCCCTCCCCATTAAAAATGCAGCAAAACCAGGACATGTGTGACAGAAAGCTTAACCCCAGCTTAAACAGTTAGTGCTGAATCCAAGTGACTGGAAATACTCCAGGGGAAGTTATGACTCTCTGTGTTTGGATAACGTGTGTGCAAGTGTAAAAATAATTAATGGAGCTATTGGAGGAAATATGGAGTGGGAGTGCATTGCATGGGAATCCAGCACCACCACTGTGCTGGGTTCTAATTAGTATAATGCCTTAGGATGCAATGGGAGGTCCTGCTGATGCCAGCTGAGGTGAAGGTTGGCTGGGAAGAACAAAGGATATTCTGGCATCTATAGCAAAGCAGGGGCTGAACTGTGGAGATCTGGCTTTGATTCACAGTTCTTCCAAGGATTATCTGTGTGGCCTTAAGTCATGTAATTTCTTGGATCTTCAGCTCTCCACTGAGAATGAAAGTTTCTACTGCTACCCGCAGCCTGTGGTGTCTGCTTGGAGTGTGAATGTTTTGTGGCTCAGGCCATTTTCCAAAAACACAGTGATATTTAGACACCTCATGCCAGAGATCCCATCAGGTGATGATGCTGGCTAGAGAGCTGGGTACCTAAAGGCATTTTTGTTTCTGCATTTGCGATCTGTTGCATAGCAGTTAACACCACTCTTGAATCTGCCACCTGATGCTTTCTTGGCTGCAAAAAAACAAGCATTACTTTCATTTGAAACCTAAAGATACAAGCTATTTCTTTCAGATGAGATCTTGAAGTCTCCAGTCTTCAGCAGTTTCTTTTCTTTTTCCTTTGTTCTTTCTTTCTGCTTTTAGCTGTTAACGCCATGCAGAACTGAATGAAAGTATGGTTTAGACTTGGGTCGGGTCTTTTCGCAGGGATTCATTTAATTGTGTGGTGTCAGAAGTCCTTACCATGGAACAATAACCCACTATGCTACTTCCATTTCAGTTCTAGTATGACCAAGGGCTTTAAAGCTAGAGTTTTTTTATGGTTATCACTTCCCTTACAAATATTTATGCAGCAGACAGTAGTCCAAATACCATTAAGATGAAATTATTTGATCAAAATGCATGTTCATTTTTAATCTCCTCTTGTCCTTGACTCAGGACTAATTTTTTTGTCTGCCTGTCCATGTTCAGGCTGCGGCAAGATTACTGTGAAATCAACAGTGGTATTTCAAGGCTGCAAAAGAGAGTGGATTAGAGACATTGGGCAGATATGGTAATAATGATTGGATTACTACTAACAGTTTAAACAAGGTGGTGACATTTACCAGCAGAACAACTTCTAATATTTATTTTGATAAATCTGCTTCACCAAAGAAAAACGTAAGGGTTTCTGAGCTAAGATCACATCCTTGTTTGACTGTAACTCTAATGATGTACTGTGATAGTGGCCAGTCCTTATTGTTTTTAAATAGCTTTAATGAATTTCCTTAAATGTCACTCAATCCAGAAGATCTTGCCATCAGCTCTGTTTAGGAGGCAGTGGAATTCTACCTAACTCTTCTAATCTAAATATCATTGAGAAATGTTACCTCTATTATTTTTTGTAGTGTTGTGGTTGGATGCTTGGGTGGACTGTGATAACCTAGACTTGCAAGAGGATTTCTGTCTGATACACAGCAGATCAAAGCTCAGAAGACAAGTGAAGACCCCAGGCAACCAAAGTACTTCCAATGGCACATGATTTAACTATCAGATACTTGATTTTTGAGGTCATGAGGGTGGACAACATGGATGACAAATCCCTGGAGATCTGTGCTGAACCCACTGAGAAACTCACAAATACTTTTCAGAGTCTGGAGTTGTCATCTTCTTGTTGCATTTTGTGAATCTGAAGAAATTATTCAGCTCTGATGGCAATGGAACCTGATAGTAGTACTGAGTAACTTTTCAGTCTCTCTCTCCTAAGTTTTAGATCCAAAATGGTTACTTCACCATGAGGAGCCAGAAAGAAAATGGTAACCACCAGGTCATTCCACTGTCCCTAGGGATTTCAGGTTTGACATGAAGAATCTGGGAAACTGGAGAGGGGTCACTTTGCTGCTTTTGATCTCCAAGTTTGTTTTCACTGTTACAAAACTTATAGCGTATGTCCTACATTGGAGAGAGAACACACAGAAGATGTAGTTTTCCCACTGAGTATATTCACCAAGGTCAAGTTTTACTCAGCTTTTGGGTCTGTCATTTCTCCTTTTTTTTTTTTTTTTTTTTTTTTTAATAAAAAACAACCCTTTTTGGCAGACAAGGCAAACTTTTACATACTTAACCTTGTCCTGCATGGGAGCTCATTATGCTTCGACTAAACTATAGGTTGGAGAAACAGTCTGGGGTGAGTTGAGGACAGCATGGCAAGCGCTCAAGCCTAGAATGGCTTTTTTCTTCCAGTTTACAACAAAATTACAGTAGACCTCTGAGCACAAAGCTGTTGGTGCAGTTAGTAGGGTGTTAATTGGGTTAGTGGAGCAGGAAGACAAGAATAGGGAGGTGGCATGCAGGAACTCAGGAAATTCATCAGCCTCCTGATCCACTGGAAACAACATGATTGTATCCCTCTGAGAATTTGTACACCTATCATCATGACTTTTGTTTTCCTCTGCTTGAAATCTGTCTCTAATTTTAAAGTCTGGCTCTTAGGCTGAGGTACTGTGCTTTCATTGCCTCCTTGCACTTGTGAGCCACGATGTAGGTATACTTGGCAAAGAAATATGGTCATTTATTGTGTCCTCATTGCTAAATATATGCTATCTTAAATTTATAAAGGCACCAAATGCTTGAGCACTGTGATAAGGAGGGTGAGGGTTGTGTTTTGATAGCACATAAAAAATCTCGTTCTTGTTGTCTCAGCAACTTTTTAATAGACTATACCTAAGATATCAAAACCCAGAAGACAAATTAAAAAAATAATAATAATTTTTAATGCTAACTGGATGTTGCAGTTAATAAGATTGGACTCATGAGTCTGGAACATCTGTATTCTCAGAGGCAGAGAGACATCCTTAGAAATGCTGCTATTTAGAAAAGGACGGCTTCTTAATCTCTTCCTGAAATGCCATTTTCTCAAGTCTGTGAGTAACAAGAATCTTTCAGGTGCTCACATTGATTAAACTACTTCTGCAAGACAATCCAAAATAAAACAAACTTAAGTGACAGAATAGAAGCATGATGTAGCCATGAGCTACTTGTGAAATTGGTCATGGAAGCATGCACAGCTGCACACAACTAATCTGAATAGGAGTGGGAGCACAAAGTCTGAGATATTTACATAGTGAGTAGTTGTCATCCTGGAACCGAAGGAACATCTGAGAGAACTGGAGAAAGGTGACATAAGGAAAATGTTATAAAATTATTATGAACACTATAAAGCACTGGAATACCGTCCATGTGCTGAGTGGTATCCATATTGCTTTATCTATTCCAATAGAGAAATGAGACACCCCCACACACTCCCTGAAGCTGAAGTAATTATAGAAGAGGGAGAAAATATTTTATGCATAACCTGCAGGCATTTTTTATTCTACTCTGGAGGTGTAGAGCAACTTCACACTGGGAGAAAACGTAATTTATGCCCACACAAGGCCTTTTTATTCCTCCAGAATGAAGCAAGAAAAGTCTGTAATTGCAAGACAGAAATGGACTTGTAATACAGACCAGTCTAGGGCAAGTTTTGTCCTTAGAAGGGCTTCCTGTTAGCAGCGGAGTGCAGGACTCTCAGCAGGAAGTTATTTCTTTCACGCTAACTAAACAGCACCTTTGCATGCATTGTTTGCATCTGATTTTTGCTTTGGGAATTAAGTGATGTCACAACACTTTGCAAGAACTCCTGGCAACAAAATCAGAGCTGTTTTGTCTGATAGTATGTCTGATAGTACTAAGAGTTTTTCTGGTGAAGGAGCACTATGAGGCAGTCCTCAGGGTTCAGACTTTAGGGGCAAAATGCTACCAAGCCTTCTTGGGAGGTCCCTTGAGTTCTAACTGCACTTATTTTAAATAACGTCCTTGCCCTGTACGTCACTTTCTCTTCATCAGAGAGGATGTGACATGGATAGTCCAGCCATAATCTCAGGTAGGTGCTCTGTCATTCCTCCCTTGGGTTTAGGTGGCTATGCAGTGTTCAGGCTTTTACATTTACCTGTGTCAGCCATGACAGAAATGTTTTCTATGTGATCAGAAAGGATTTTACTGCACAGCTCCGTGTGACAGGCGAATGGTAAATGGGAAACAAAACTGCTGCACTGGGAAACAGAGTGATGAGGAGTGCACAAAGAGTCTCTCTGGAAGAACAGCTGTGATTTTTGTAGGCCACACTAAGAACTGAGCTGGAGCACAGGCTGAAATAAGCCATATCCAGTCCTCAACAGAAAACAGCAAGGCAGAGGCACATGAAATTGAATGAAAATAGAGGAGGAAGTCTCTCCAAACCAGTTTGAACACCAAAAAAGGAAATGAAAATCGAAAGTCTTTTCAGTTAGGTTGGTTTGCAAAGATTTGGTTCAGTTCTTGCCCCTCCCTTAAAAATCATGTCCTGCTGTTATTGTCAGAGTGTCTTTTTTTTTGGCATTTTGCACCCCATCAGTGTGTTATGAATGCTTCTTCAGTGAGTCAGAAGGACCACATTCCACCCAAGTGAGGCTGAGAGATTTTCAGGTTGACATCAGACTACTTAAAACTTTTAGCTTTTGTCATTATGTAATAGTTAAATTCAAAAAGAAAAAGAAAAAGGAAGAAAACTGCAATAATACCTGGAGGAATCATAATACCTGGAGAATCATCCTGAATGGACAGACAGACTGAAATATATTCAAACACGATAACAGTGTGAAAATATTTGTTCTGCATTAAATAGCCTGAATATTTTCAGGAACTGAAAGAGGAAAATGAAAAAAAAAAGCTGCTAAAAATGTACCTTCTCAGCTATTATTAGTGATTTTCAGTTCTTTTAGAGATAAGGTTTAAATATTATTACACATAATGAAAGAAAAAAAATAGGGTAGAAACAGGTAGCCATATTTATTTCTGGAGAAATGTACAGAGAAATTTATAGACAATTTACACAGAAAATTTTGAAATGGACATCTCAGTATATTTTATACACTAAAACACTGTTGAAAACACAATTAGGCTCACTTCAAATAGGGAACGTTGCATCAATTATTTATTGAGTTTTGTGTGCAGAGTCCACAGTGATTAAAGCTGGGTTTTCTAGCTGTAATTACACCAATCACAACTTCATCCTAGATGGATTTCTGACCCAGTCTCGGGCACACTGGAAAAACGAAGCATAATACAAATTTAGGCATCCTTTCTCACAGTTTTTTAACTAACTGTAGGGTTAAATCATCAGTGGATAAAGTATAAATTGTTTCTTTTAAATAAAACTCCAGGACCATTTTGTAGCTGAGGCCCGGTGCCATCAAATTTGGGTATCATGGAATCATAGAGTTGTAGAATCATTTCAGTTGGAAGGGACCCTTAAAAGCCAACTATTCCAACTCCCCTACAGTGAACAGTGACACCTGCAGCTCCATCAGGTGCTCAGAGCCCCATCCAGCCTGACTGTGAATGTCTCCAGGGATGGGGCATCCGCCACCACCCTGGGAAACCTGTGCCAGTGCCTCACCACCCTTACTATAAAAAACTTCATTCTCATATTCAATCTAAATCTTCTCTCTTTTAGTTTGAAACCATTTCCCCTTGTACTGTCACAAGAGACCCTGCTAAAGAGTCTGTTCCCTTCTTTCTTATGGTCCCCCTTAGATACTGAAAGGCCACTCTCAGGTCTTCGTAGAGCCCTCTCTCCTCCAGGCTGAACAGCCCCAGCTCTCTCAGTCTGTCCTCATAGGAGGGTTGTTCCATCCCTTGAATCATTTTTGAGGCCTTCCTCTGGACACGATCCCACAGATCTATATCTCTCCTGTACTGAGGACTGCACACCTGGACACAGTACTCCAGGTGATGCCTCACCAGCTCAGAGAAGAGGGGCAGGATCACCTCCCTCAGCCTGCTGACCATGCCAACAAAAT